>APFE030460992.1:153570-174994 GCA_000404065.3 Pinus taeda
GAAATTTTTTTTTTGTGTTGTTTTAGTTTCAATTATTTTGAATTTTTCAATTTTTGTTTTGTTTTGTATTTTTCATTTTTATTTATTTATTTACATAGGGCATATGTCAATTATCAATTAGTAATTTGGCCTTGTTATGTGTGAATTTAAAGTTTTTGTGATAATGGATCACGTTCACCTTATAGTGTGTCAGTTGTATGGTTGGTTTTTAAGATTTCATTGCAATGAGCCGAGTTTGATTAAATTGTGTGTCAATTTGATGATTGGTTTTTAAATTTTGGTTGTGATGTGTCAAGTTGCCTTAAGCTAAGATTTTAAAATAGTTTTATTTTTAGCATTTAAAAAAGAAATTTTATTCACGTGTTCATTTTTAAAGTTATTTTTAGTCATATCATTTTTCATAATGCTATGAGTGAAATATGTTGAAAACTTAACGTTTTTTGTATTCGTGATATTTGGTTTTAATTTCATAGTTGAAAATTTGTCACAATTTTCTGAGTCATGATATTTTATTTTTAATGTTAAGGTCGAAAATGGTTATAAGTATTATATATTTAATGTCATGGTTGAAAATTGTTGGAATTTTAAGCCTTTTTAAAGATATGAGATTTTATTAATGTCATGATTGAAAATTGTTGGAAATGTAAAGTTTTTCAGAGTCATGATATTTTATCATTAATGTCATTGTTAAAAAATGTTGAAAATTTACCCAGAAAATGATGTTGTTTCAGCATCAACACTTTTCGTTTTTCAGATATTTTCTCATGTTTAAAATTTGGTTTTCACTATAATTTTAAAAAAATATTGAAACTTTTCACTGTAAAAAAAATGCATATGTCACACTATACACACTTATCGTTTTTATGTTCTTTTTTCATATTTTTTTGGAAGTCTTTACTCGTTTTGAGGTTACAGTTTTGTTTGTTTAATAACTTTGTTAAAAACACAAAGTTAAGTGCAAACAAAAACAAAATATTCAGCACAACAAATAAAAACTGAATTCTAAAATGAAACATGCAAGGAACTATATTGAGAGGCTACGTGTCATGCCCCCAAGCCTACGGTAGTCTTTCAACTGTGCCGGCGAGGTGCAACACCACCGAACACTTTTTTTTTAACAATACTCATGCACATGGACTATGCCTATCCACTTACTCCTACTTAGTTTGCGATTCTTAACCAAGTATAATTAAGTTATACTTTATACCAATGAACACACATACACATTCATTATCAATAACATTATACAAGAGAAATGCACAACAGTATAAAGGGAGGGGCAACTCCCTGCAATATGAGTCTGCCCGATATCAATATATTATACAATCTTTCATTTTTTTTACAATGCACAAGTTAAATCTTGGGAAACCCCAAATTTACACTTAGCCAATTTTTCACAATTTCAGCAAACTCGGTTGCCCAGCTCGTCGGCACCTCGCATTGTCACTACATGACTAACCAATCCTTCGTTCACCTCGTCGCACCGTCATGTCGTTTGCCCAACTCGGGCGCACCTTTAAGTCGCCACACACGGGCGCCTCCAACCGAGACACACCTCCGTTCACAACCCAACACTCCAACAAGTCTTCGTGCACACTTGCACGATGGGTGGGCACTCACCCAAGTCACCAAGACACCCACGCCAAGTCGTCGCACAAATCGGGCGCCACACGTTCACCATGCACGCCTCACCCGACCACCGGGCGCACCTTCGCCCGCACCTTCGCCCAACACCAAGTTCAATGCTTCTTCGTGCACGACCGCCCAAGAATGGGCGCATGTATATCTGCGCCTTCACCTCCTTGAATCTACGCAGAAGGCTGCACCTCTACTCCATGTAGCGAAGATGTATGTCGAATGTCGAATGGTGGTTGAACGCTCTCCAAACGCATCCAACATATACCCACCATAACGTGTGGGTGGGCTACCCAGCTGACCGCCCAACCAACACCTGCACACCCCTCTCCAACGCCCAAATGCTTCATGGTTAAGTCGGCCTTCAACCATTTCGCAAGTCGCTCAACCGAGGGTATAAACGCCATCACACATCGTTTTTCACTCGCCCGTGCACGCGCCCGGGTCGCCCGACGCCCAACCGCGTCGCACAACCAGAGGCATTACACTATGGCTCCTTTAACTTACTTGAAAAAAAGGCAGAAACAAAATTTAGAGAGTTCTTTCACGTCTCTATTTTATAGAGTAAATACTTTTTTACACAGTAAACATACAAAATTTTAGCTCCAAACATGGGTGAAAATCATGACTTCACAACATAGATTTAAGCATACATTAAACTTTTATCTCTACCTACATGACACCACAGCATACCTATTTTTTAATAATATATGACTGCCCAATTACATATTTATTGCGTAGTATGCATATTCCTATTTTACACAGTAAATACTTTGTAGTAAACAAAATTTTAGCTCCAAACATGGGTGAAAAACATAACTTCATAATATACATTTAAGCATACATTAAACTTTTATCTATATCTACATGACACCACAACATACCTATTTTTTAATAATATATGATTGCCCAATTACATATTTATTGCATAGTATGCATATTCCTTGTGAGCATACACAAATTAATTTCCCAGTATGTTAATTCAGCACACACTACAATCAAGCATTTAAGACTATACCAATTAAGCATAAATATTTAAAATGATTTTGATTGACGGATGTTTTGTAGAGATGGGAAACTTGTATGCAGGTCAGTAATTCATTTACACTGACGTTCTTTCAGTCTATAAAAAAAATTGCAGTTTTGATCTTACTCTCGGCCATCAAAACTTTTAATTGGTAATTGGGATTATTTCCAATGCAGAAGAAAAGAAGGAGACATGACAAGATAACGGGCTAAAATTAGACTGAAGTGAAGAATCATCTAGAGTGGTGAAATTTTAGAAAAGACATGTAAAGATATGGGATTTTTTTTTAACTTTCTTGGTTATTTTTACAAATTAAGAATTTATATGGTTAAGATAACTAGTATTTATATAGATATCAATAGAGCATCATGTCACAATAAAACTTAAATCTGGATAAGAGTTTGTATAGTCAAGATAATTAATATAAAAGTGGATTTTGATAAAGCATTATGTCATAATGAAATATGAACCTAGGTAAGTAAGTTATTATTAAACCCTCCCAACTAGTTAGGATAACCTAGATAAGTAAGTTATTATTAAACCCTCCCCACTACTTTGGATACACTTAATTGAAAGGAAAAGAAAATAATTATAAGGAAGGATGTGTCTAATATATTTTCTTGCAACATAATTCTTTAAATTGATTCTAGAGTTTCACAATGTTTGGATTAAAAAAATTTTCAACACACGTGGCAGATGTAGAGTCTAAAAAAATCCGTTAATTCAGAGAAAATAGTACATGTTAATTTATTTCAAGGCAGAAATAATATACCTGAATAGAAAGATGCCCAAAGGGTTAGCTCAATTGGTCGAGTTCCAGTTGCTAAGTACCTTGCCAGTTGGGAGGTCATGGGGTCAAATCTCTTAGGTTCCCTTGGGGTTAGGTCGTGCTTGTTTGGCTGGTGAAGGTGAGTGATGAGAATCGGTTGGGGGGTTTCCCCCAATTGTGATTCAGAAAATGGCTCTGCTTGACTCGTTGTTGTAGGGGTCTCTTCTATTAGATGTTGGGCACTACCACGACTTTCCCCGCTTCAAATCCTGTTTCTTTGATGGCCAACCTTTAATGTTTGGGCTAGGCTACAACTCCTAGACTAAGTGCTTCTCACGCGGTCTTTTCTTAATGACACTGATCTTTTAGAAGTATCACTAATCTCAGTTTTCTTTGATTGAGCACAAATCGAGAGAGAGATCAAGAGGTCAACCTGGTATGGAAGACAAAGATGAGGATAGTTTTCTTACTAGATCCAGATCCATCCCAGATGATGAATCTGTTTCGAGCAAGTAAGAACTTGAAGGTTAGACTATAAATCCTCTAGAATCTGGTAGAGGTCAATGAGCAAGCACCAAGTGGTACACATTTCAAAATGGGGACGAATAAAAAGGAGTAGTAGTAGTAGGGTAGGAAGGAGGAAATGCTAGGTCATTCCGGTACTAATCCTTCACTCTCTTCGAGTTGATCTGCTTGGATTTTCCCTGTGGATGTAGCGACCACCAATGTCTGTCAACCACCCTTATATATATATATATATATATATGGGCTAACTCAGACTTCCGTCAACCACCCTTATCTATATATATATATATATATATGGGCTAACTCAGACTTTGTGCCAATTTTGAGGTCATTTTTCCTATTAAAAAGTTTAGTTTTAGAAAATATATTCTTGAATGGCTTTTAAATAATTTATTTTATAATGTAAAAATAATTTTAATATAATTATAATTAAAGTATTTTAATATCTATAAATATATTTTCATATTTAAAATATTGAAAATACAAAAATTCTTTTATATTTTTTTTATAAATACTAGGAAAATGTATTTAACATGAAATGAGAAAATTTATTAAACATGGACTCTCTCTCTCTCTCTCTCTATATATATATAATTGAACTTAATTAAAGGAAAAGATTCCACCTCAAAAGATTTGATGCGTTTTAATTGCGTGATCTATATATATATATTTCTGAATTAGCTCGCAATAAAATTTTACTAAGATACATTAAGACCCACTCATTTATAAATTTCGTGCACCTTGAAATTTTAAATCTGATTAAGATTTTCTTTAGAAAATTACTTTTTCTTAATTTTAAAAGTATTATTGAACAATTTCAAGATATTTTCATAGATTAATTGCGTGATAGATCTAAAGTAAGTATGTATGTATGTATATATATATATATATATATATATATATTTCTGAATTAGCTCGCAATAAAATTTTACTCAGATACATTAAGACCCACTCATTTATAAATTTGTGGAACTCGAAATTTTAAATATGATTAAGATTTTCTTTAGCAAATTACTTCTTCTTAGTTTTAAAAGTATTAATTTTATGAACCATTTGAAGAAATTGTCATAGATTCCTCCCTCTTATTATAGTGATAAATGTTTTATGGAATATTTTAAGAAATTAAACCTAAATAGTTAGTCTTTCATCTCAAGTATGGGTATAACTAGTTAGTCTTTTATCCAAGAATATTTCCACTTTTGACAATTTTTCCAATGGAAAGAATGCTCCCACTAACTATTGGTATAAATAGAGGGACATTTTCTCCACTCCAAGGACATTAATAGAAGCCTTTATTCCACTACCTACCATTCTCATAGATATATTATTGCCTTGAATGAGAATATTAGATTTGGTTGGATTTCCACCCAAAAAACCAAGGTTTTGATAAAATTCAACTTTCCTGAGCCAATATGTGGATTATTGCATAAAAGGGTAGAGAGGTTGTGCCTTAGAGGGAGCTAGCTCACTTGAAAAATAAGAGAATCAATTGGATTTATAAGTGGAGGGTTGAAATTGGATGGAGTGTTATTCCACCACAATTGGTGGATCACAATATCCTTGTAGAGGAGGAGGAGGAACCCCATTACCTTCTTCTTCAGACTTCTCCTAAACTTAATCCTAACCAACATGGTTCATTGTGGTCTATACTTCTAATTCACTTATGAGGATTCAAAAACATCAAATATAGAGGTTAGTTAGAGGTGGCCCCATGAACTATGGAGGAAGGCCATGGTCCCTTCTTGGAAAACTGGGTGAATGATTAACCGCTTTAAGATCTCGAACATAAACAAGAAAAAGATTATGTTTTGGAAAAATAAGAATAAAATAAATATTATGACCTTTTAAGAACACCAATTCACTTAGCACAACTCTAAAAAAGCTTCTCTAATATGCCAATAAGTCAACATATTTTTCCAAAAGCTAGCTTGAGGGTATTAAATTTGAGGATCCAACTAATGAAGAGCCAAATAGGTGTTTTCAATGGTCAACCTAGGATGACAAGGATATAACTCTAAGGAGTGAAGGTTCTAGAGAAAATTATCAATAACATCACAAAGGAATTATCCAAGGTACATTCCCTTTCTTGAAAGAAGGAAATCTTTAAGGAGAACTCCAACAAAGATTAGAGGTCCATCTGAGTACCACAAGCACTTTCCACTTACATTAATTTGAGTAGAACCTAAAGGATGCTACTAAATTTTCCTTTCCAACTTATCCAAAGTTCCTTTCTACTGTTCTACCCACTACTTAAGTGTGATGGGATATTTCAATCACTTAAATAATTATGCCTCATGCATGATACTTGTGTTAGAGGAACTTTTCTTACATATAATTTTCACCATTATAGGAATTTAAAACCTCTCCAAACCTATTATGAAAACCCACAATTGTCTATATTTCTATGAAAAGATCTCCAAACCCACTATGGAAATCCACTATTGCCTATATTTCTATGAAAATAAATACTTAATTTTTTTATTAGGAACCCATTGTTAATTCTCTCCTTTACTTATTTAGCTAGATTGAGTTTATGCTAACCACAATATTGGTTGAAAATTTGATTTGCCCACTTGTAGGATAATATCGCTAAAATCTTTCCTTTATATTTTGGCTAGATTGCATCTATGCCAAAGACAACATTTCAGGAGAAAAAAAGATTTTCCTGGATGTAAAATGTGTTGTCATTAAAATTGAGAAAAACTAGGTACAACCTATTTTTATGATTAATGATCCATAAAACATTTTTTTATGTTTTTATCCCACCATTAACTCTCACCCTCAACTTAACCCCTAAACTTTAAACATCAAATATAATAGAGATCAAACCCAAAATCCAAGTAATCTACACCTATTTCATGGAAATTTCAACTGGCAGGTAACAATTCACTAATCTATTTGCCCTTTAGTGTGAAATTATCATTTTATATAGTGAGTTTGTCATAGTGGATCCTATTTATTTGTTTTCACCCCAGTGATTACGGCTTTTGCAAACATGCCTTCCTCGTTTTATCTATTCTTGGCCGAGCGATTCTAGCGAAATGTTATGTTTGTCCCGAATGATTTCAATCGAAGCTGAATTGCGCTCCAGAATCACATCACTAACTCTTGAGAGGGATACGTACTTAAATTTGACATATTTTTTAATCTTGCAGAATTGATACGCATTCTGGACCTTAGTTTGGAGAGCCACTTCTTCAGCAGCGGTCCACATTTGGAGGCAACATAAAAATCTACCGAAGAGAAAAACAAAACACAAAGTTCTAGATGCCGATCAAGTGAGCTGCATTGCTTTAAATACAAATGTGTTTTCATTTAAATTGAAATTTGACATTCAATGCCTTTAATTTTTGTTGTTTCTTACAAATAATTTAATTGAAAATGTAAGAAATGCCCTCAAGTGCCAAGGACGGCTTCTTGATGCCTGTTTTCTCGTACATTATAATTTGATCTTTCAATTATCAGGCAGAGATTTTGTTTTAATATTTTAAAAAGCTTCACTCAGTTTTATAAATGAAAAGTTTGAAATAATGTTAACAATACATTTTATCACTTTCTATTCTATATTTTAGGAATATAAATATTTATAAAAATTAATCATATTTCCTGATACTAAAGGTTCAATGTAAGAAAGAAGAACTGAGAATCAAATTACTATGTGGAGATTACATATTTATTAGGTTTGGATTATTGGATTATTGAGAATTGGATTAGTAAAAGGGTAAAGTTAGATTATTGATAGTGTCGAATCTATTTCAATTATTAAAAACAATTCAAACAATTTTTGATTAGATTTTTTCAATTTTTTTTTATCTTATTTTAATAAGAGATAATTTTCCAAATAAATTTGTAACCTCTATAGACAACCCCTTGTTAAAATAGTTTGTTAAGCTTTTGGGTCGTGAAAATGACTTCTCTGTTCATGTTGACGCAGTTGGTACACCACAATTCTTTCTTCCAAGTTAGACAATGCAAAGAGATCTTTACTGGATACTGGTGACATTCTGCTTCCATTGGCGCAATTTTAGCAGCTTTAAGGACTTTACTTGCGGAGCACCTGTCCAAGCTTTGCAAGAGAATGTTATGGGTATGGGTGTTATAGC
Organism: Pinus taeda; assembly: GCA_000404065.3. Lineage (NCBI taxonomy): Eukaryota > Viridiplantae > Streptophyta > Pinopsida > Pinales > Pinaceae > Pinus > Pinus taeda. The sequence goes on from APFE030460992.1 coordinate 161,630, forward strand.
TAATATTTCAGGTTGGTTGTATGTCTTGTTTAGTGCATATTCTTGGTCAAAGAAATCACTGGTGCATTTTCTACTTGCTTGCTTTGGGTTATGCATTGAAAGTTTTTAATGAGGCAGGGTCTGTAGAATCAGTTAATGTAGTTGAATTAGAGAGCCTCCTCAGCCAACTTGAACCATCCATATCAATGTTCGTGAAATCTTGGCTTGCTTTTATGGCACTGTTTATCTTCACAGAAGCTTGTGTCACGTGAACGCAAAGAAATTGCTTGTGGGGCTACTGACTACGAGTAATAGTGAAGCGTGAGAAGAGGTTGCATTCTCGTTAAGACTCGTGTCAAGTATTAATTCGGAGATCTGACAGTCACCGTATATAACCTTAATGTCCAATTGTACAGAGATGTATCGAACGGACGACAGATAGATGGATTTTCATGTTCATGAAAATCATTTTCATAGTCATCAAAGTTGGGCTTTTCCTATTTGGTAGACTATGGAAAAGTAAATGCTGCAGTAAATGCTGCCTGACATGCCAGACATTTAGCTTTCGCACTCTAAATGACAGTACACGAATTGAGATAGCAGCCTGGAGAGAGAGCGAGAGCTAAATGCCTGGCATGTCAGGCAGCATTTACTTTTCTATGGTCTAGGAAATAGGAGTTTCCAATCAAAGTTGTGAGTACATCATGAAAATAAAAATATACCTCAGAAGCATCATATCTAGAGGTTGGTTCAGTTTTTTTAAAGAGTATGAAGATAGCAAAGGGAGAACTCAGATGTCTCACCGCCCTCTCAAATGTGTAGAACTTGTCATGTACAATTTTAAATACATAAATATTAATGTGTAGAACTTATAATTTACAATTTTAAATACATTTTTTTACTGCCAGAGTTATTATATGAAACATTGGAAGCAGTGGTCAGGTTCTAGTAGCACAACCTGTTGAGAAAGGGTTTATTAGTAAAACTTGTGTTCAAATTTACTAGAACTTCACCCGGCTGCAAAGCATCTGAGTTGCGAGGAGACATCTGACTTACAAAAAAAGAAAAAGAAAAATTGGAAACAGTAGATTCTTGAATAAGAAACAATGAAAGCAGTGGATTCTTGAATAACAAACAATTTCTGAGAGACATAGATTTAACTGCCTCACTCTTATTACCTAGTTTGAATTAAAAAACCATCAATATGTAAATTTCTCTGAATCCAACTTCACTCTTAGTTGAGATTCTGAGTTATTTTTTCTTGAATTATAATGTACTAGCACAACCACATTTACCAATATGTTTGATAAATGAATCACATGTACAATCATATTAATAAATGTTATTAATATTAGCAAATATAAGTCACCCACATTAATAATTATTAGGTTTATATGGTTAAATGCTAACTATTTCTAATTAATAATAACAACTATTTTATTGTATGTTTATATATTAATAATTATATTTCAAATTATAATATAATTAACATTATAAAATCAATTAGATAATTATTAATAGTACTTATTTATTTTCATTATGGTCCAATAATTATATATATAGAAATGACAATTCTCAATTTCTATTTTGGGTGATATATTGGACATGATGAACTATAGTCCTGTTAAACTTACAAAAAAAAAGACATATATAATATATATAATATATATATATATATATATATATATATATATATATGTCGTCTTTGAGTCTATTAAATTATGGTTTTAATATAATAATAAGTCATTTTGAAGGAAAAAACTATAATTGATGAAATTGGAAATAATAGAAAAAAAATTCAAAATAAAAAATTAAATAAAAAAGGAAATAAAACTAAAAAAATAATAATAAACAGAAATAGAAAAAACCATAATAAAACCTCAACCAATCAATTTAACAAAAATAATTAAATTTAAATATTAATTAAAAATAACAAAAATTAATCTTAATATTAAACTATAAATAAGTGACTATTTTTAATAAAAACAAATCAATATATTCCAAAACAAAACTGAATATAAAAATATATAAAATATAATAATAATAAAAATAAAAATAAAATAAAATAAAATAAAAATAAAAAATAAAAAATAATAATAATAATATTAATAAAAACTAAAAATCTTTTTTTTTTTATTAATATCATAATTAGGGAAAGTATTTGAAATATCTGAGTGTGTTGAATGTGCATGTCAGACAAAACACTGGATAATGAAACTAAGGGAAAACTAGAGGGTTTTCAAGGAAGCACTGGCCAAAAGAATTGGAAGGGATATGAGCAGATAATGGATGAGAATTATAGAGGGTGCAATACGCGTTAGAGTGGCTAGATTCGAGAAAGGTAATGCATGTAGCAAGAGAGGAATGGTTCGGACAAATGTGTCTATATTCTTGTCATGGAATTTTTAATATTATTATGTTAAAAGATGCCTTTTATAAGTTAATTTAGGGAATTAATCAATAATATTTAAAAATTTATTAATATAAAAATTAAATTAATTATATTTATATTTGTGGATTGATTATTTATATTAAAATATGAAGATGATGTATGATTTTATTAGTGTTTAGATCTAAAATAAAATATTTAAAAATATTAATTAATTATTAATCAATTACTTTAATAGGTATTGGAAGATGTGTAATTTTTTGTTTTTTGGTTTAAGATAGAATTAAATCTTTCTTATATGGAATTATTAAGGAAGGAACAAATGCCAAAGAGGAATTACTATAGTTTTACCAAGTAATGATAGTGGGGATGTGTGGCACTGCCTCTCCTTGTTGGGATGCAGAATTGGCATCTTTGTACTTATTTTCCAAACTTTTTTTTTACCATTTTGGCTTTCAAAGTCATGCCTTGTAACTCTCTCAATCATTATAGACTAAAGTATGTTTCATTTTTGTATGGTATCTTTATTATCTAGTTTTTCTTGTAATTTGAGGTAAAAGCTAACTGCGTTAGGCTATTTTATTAATGAATTGATGAAAGGTTGCCTTAGGTTCTATGGCTTGTTGAGATGTCGCTACGGGAAAATATCTCCCTACTTTTTCCTCGCCAAGGATGGGAAAAAGAATTTGCTGACACCGTTGATACACAATGATCTTATTTTGGATACTTTGTTCTCCTATATTTAGTAACCAATATTGATTTGGACAAACACCTAGTTAGACCCAGATCAACCATTGAAATGAGAAATCCATGAACTCAGTTGAAACAGTTTGGATTCCCTGTTGATAAATCATTGTAATTTAGAAAAAATTGTTACAACTTTGTTTCAACTAGGGTAATTTGTTATAAGGTAGTTATTCTATATTCTTGATTTAGATCACATGAGAATCAAGATATCATCATTATGATTTTCCTTTTTGAAAATAGAAATGTACTGTGAAATCATAAAAGAATGTACTCACTACCCACGAGGCATGCATAGATAGAGATCAAAGGAATAGCATTGTAATCATGTACTACAACTTTTCATTAATGCAAATCTCTACCATTTGTGGCTCCATATGTTTCTCTTGATTAGCTTGCGTGTTGTGTAAACCACCAGCCCCTGTTAAGGAGGAAGGGACTTCCTTCTTAGCAAGGATTATTGGTTAGAGAGGTATCATAGTTGCCTATTTATTTTCTCTCAGTTATGATTCATGTGTGATTTACTCTTAATGTTATAGATATTATTCATGCATCGAGTAGTTGCAAAATTATAACCTTTATGATTATGTAAGAGCATAGGTCCTCGATCGGTCCTTTCATTAGTGTGATATTTATTTAATTATTGTTATGTCTCATTAGTTTGTTTATTTTATTGAGTGGGTATTTCAACAATTGTTCGACTATTGAATGGTTTTCAGGATTGTTGTTTCTTTTGAATAAGAGTGATCATGTGATCGAGTGCGATTTATTCTACCACCTGTGTCTTTTCTTTCTACATGTAACATCCTTGGATGACACTGAATTACTGACATTTACATTATTGAATTACATAAGACCATAGTGATTGGGCTCGTGGAAACGAGTGGAACTTTTACTTGAATGTTTAGTTATCCAATAATGCTATTTTGGTTATGAAATCTTGGAATTCATGAGCACTAACCTGTAACGGATTCCAACCTCCGAACGGTTACAATGGTTACCTCTTCATTCCCTCGAGATAAAGAAGGATCTCAGTGGTAAGAAGGGGGTTTGATTTTTATTTGTTTTGGTTCCCGAGGAAAGGAAAGGAAACAATTTGCATTTGGTAGGACGCTGCTGTGGAGTATCAAAAAAGGTATGTTTCGATGGTTATTTTAGTATATTTTCATTAGAACTTAAAAGCCTTTTGCGTTAGAAACTTAGATAGTAATGAGGATTTATAAGGAAACATGTGAGATTAATAGGACACACTGATAATTGTCATTCCTATGTGCAGGAGGGAGGAAAAACGGAAAGTGGCTATCCCAAAGGAAAATACAAAGATGAGCTAACTGTTGTCCCTTTGACGGGAGACTGCAAGCAAACCAAATCAAAATGGACCAACCCAGGAAAGGAAGCAGAGATACCAGCTCGGAGCAGAAAAGGAAAGAAGTGACTCAGGATTAACGATTCTGCGAATCCCTCAGGATCTTAGATCTTGAGGGATCACTATTTTATCTATTTTCTGTATCTAGATATCTCCGTCATCATCCTTATATAAAGGATAGCGTTGTTGGCTAGAGAGAGGACTTTTTATGTAATTTCTTTTAAGAAAGATCAAGACTATGATCTCTCTGTTCTGTTGAAGACTTGAGTTCCTGTAATTTTATTTCATGCATTAATACAGACTTGTTTACTCTTTTATCTTTGAGTCTGGATCAATCTTAAGCGGTGTACCCCTGGAGGCTAAGGGCCCGGCCTTGGAGGACACTTGCTCTTGTACTATTACGCGTGGTTTCTGTGTGGTTTGTTCATAGACGTGATCTGGTAATCTGTTGTGTTTTAAGAACGTTATATTACATGCTCTGTTGTGTTTAACTCGTGTAATGTTCCTGCAAACAAGACTATGATATTGACGCCGTATCATGTTACCAATCCTTTAAGTGTTGATTAATCTCTATAGGATATTGTCACTCCATTACAGAGTTTGATGCGATTGTACTTTAGTATTACAGCAGTTATCTTGAAAAGTCTGATTTCACATGATTATTGAATCCTTGAATGATACTGTTTTCATCTTGAGATGCAATCGCATGCTTTTATTTAGAGCAATAACAGAATCAGACTAAGCACGTTGTGTTTCTATGGTTGTAATATTATTTCATTGGTAGTGTTGTTCCATAGTATGTGCACATATTTTAAGAGTGAAGGATTGATGTTTTGATCGGAGTGATTAAATATAGTTACAACTTGACGAACTTGGTTACTTCTTATTTCAACTGCTGTTCCATTTTAATTGTTGTTCCATTTCTGAATTGTTCTTCCATTTTAGTTGTTGTTCCATTTCAATTGTTGTCCCATTTCAATTGCTATTCCATTTCAAGATTGTTGATTTGCTATTTTATTTACTTGCCATTTCTTAAGGACAGTCTCAGGCTGTAGTGGGCATCAGCATCTGCTGTCTGGCTCCCAGACCTCTGATCTTCTCCCATCAGTTATGAAAGGGATGGGTTATTACTACCGAACCCTTGGCTGATGTGTTGTTCTACTTTACTGCTATTTCCTTTACTTGTCGTTTCATTTCTATTCATTAAGGATGATCTCAGGCTATAGTGAGCGCCAACATCTGCTACCTGGCTCCCAGACCTCGGATCTGTTCTCATCAGTTACGAAAAGGATGGGTTATTGTTACTGAACCTTTGACTGACGCATTGCTTGGTGTGATTTAGTCTTTTGAAGTAGTTAAGTTGTAGACATGCATCTATTTACTTTTGTAGATTTTAAATAGTTGTACTACGAGCATTACTCTGACAAGTGCTAAGCCTCAGACTGAGACACTCTTGGAAACAACAAGATGTTCCTGGATTGACATATTAATGTGAGGTAACTATAGGTGAAAGAGACCCTTTTTATAGCTCTACAGCTACCAAGGAGGAAATCCTTAGCTGGACTAGAGCTAGTGGAGAACTCTTGTACAAGAAGAGGGCATTAGACTTGACAGTGGTCTTGTAGTTTAATGTCTGACTATATTCATATATTCTTTTTACTATTCTAGAGTGGAAGCTCGGGGGATAAGCAAACATAATTTCCCTTCTCAAGGTCGGGAGGAACATAATCAACCCTGTTGAATTCGTGGGATTAGTGAATAAGAAGATAAGTATTTGTGCAAGAATATTGTGCATTGTTTTAAATCTAAATTCTGTAGGAAATGAAAGACTACACATTATTATAAATATAGATGTCTCTAAGAAATATTTAATTTCTTAATTGAGGATAGAGATTGAATTTTTATTTAGTTGGAAATAATAGAATGAATCTTATGCTAGTTCCTTGTATACTTTGTGGATTTGAGTACTACAATATAATGTTTTCTGTATAGGAGGGCATACCTGGAAGTGGTAAATTGAACACGTATATGTTGTGAAGGATGGGTATGGGGTCATTGTTCTATGTTTTGCAAACACAAAAAATGCATATGGAAATCTTTAGAAAAGACCCAAGAAACAAACTGAAATGTAACTAACTATTCCCATATCAAAGAATATAGATGACCCGAGAGGAAGTGCTCTTATGGCATGTGAGCTAGTGGAGTTAGTTTCTTAGTGATGTTGGGTATTTTGGAAAATACACCAGTAATTCAATTTAAACCCTAGTGTGCAGTCTATTTGTTTTGTTAATTCCCTAAGGATTCACCGAGGGAGTTTAGATCTTAGGCCATTGGAGAAACGAGAGGTTGGCCCAGTCTCCCTCAACCTGTCCCAACAAATTTCCATTAAAATTAAACTGCATAAAAGGGCGAACATTTAACTATGAAAAGTAATAGAAGTACAAAATTAACAAGCGGGTCGAGGGTAAAGCCAAAACCCATATTAAAATGAAAAAAAAAAATCCAAGTAATAAAACATTTATTGGTATTCAGACTAGCGCATATAGAAATATATATTTGCAACTTAGCATTCGTGATAAAAGAAAAGTAAACCATAATTTAGTCTAGATATTTCCCTGCTCTCCGAGACATTTTCTTAATAGAACAAAAGCATTGTAACACCAACTCAGGAGTCAGGGTTAAATTTACAACATCTTTTAATCAGTTACAAAACCCATTGGCCATTAATACCTAGGTCAATGATTAATAATCACAACAATAACATCAGCCCTACAGTCATCGAGAAATAGAACTTGTAAATTAAGCACCTGGGCAAATGGAAGGATATAATGTTGTCTGTGCACTCAATTTCCTTTCCATGCAGCAAACATCGTGGTGACCTACATTCTCTCTAGGGAGCAATTTTCATGGTGTCCTGCATCTAGAAGTCAAGGTTTGACATTTAATATTGAAACCAAAGAAAGCAGGTATATGTAGGGTTAAGCATAAACCATGTTCGAGAAGTTTACCAAGACATGTATTGAATTCTAGACCCTAACCCTTGCTTGCAAGTGTGAACAAGGTTGATCCTCTCCACATATTTTGCTTTTGAACTTGTGTTTGAAACCTGTGTGTGAAGCAAGCCAAATGGCATTATCAGATACCAAACACATAGAGACTAAAATGTGAGACAGACTGTGAAGCAGAACCTATGTATGAGTGCATACATGATATTGCGAGTAAAGTGAAGTGGATGTGAGCTAAACCTTGATGTCTATTTGTGAGTGACCATAGTTGTTAGTTTTTCCAACAGAGAAGTGGGGTTTGGCACCAAAATGCACCTACATCAATCTAGCCAAGTGAATTTAAGTAAGAGGTATGGAATCCCTAGCAATTACAACCAAAAGTTGGAAAATGTTAAGTATTGAACAATCCCTTACCTGTCTGCAGACAGTATATAATTTTGGTTCACAGTGAAATTTAGTGTGGTGTTGTTTGCAGAGCTTGAGATAACTCGAGCACCGGAGAAAATGAAAGGCTTGAGTTGTGGATGGGGTAGGGTTTAGTTACCCTAACGAGCTCCAGACCAATGACAACCATCATATCCATGACCTCATAACCTACGGTGGAGATCCTTCCACTTGCCATCCACTACCAACCGAAAACTGCCAGGTATAACCCTGCATTCAAGAATGTTCCAGGAGTATGTAACCAAAACCCAACCTAACTTTGGTTAAGGCCTATAATGTTAGCATAATAGTATTTCCGCTATGAACTCATAACCCAAGGTTGATAAATGATATTAAGTGTTCATTCATATATTATGTTTAGTGGATGATCCATACATATATCATGTATCCAAATATATCATGTATTAAATGAGTATAGATAATAAAAAAAATGTTTTTCAATTAATCTTCTTGTTGTTATAGAAAGATATGTTACAAGTGTTATCAGAGCCACAAGTTACAACAATGTGACTTAGTGGGAAAATTGTAAATGACCAAAGTGTTTATGGTGAACAGAGGTATTTGAAGCAAAATGAGGAGAGGAGATGGAGTCAACCCCCTCGGTGGCCCTCAATGGGTTCTAGATCCATACCCCAATGTGGATGCCAAACCAGAGATGTGGGTTCAGTTGGGAGAATGTACCAAAAATGTTAATGCAATGTTTTTAGATACATTCGAGTAGTTGTGAATTGAGATGATGAATTTAAGACTGGATAATGAGAGACTAAGGCTATAATAGGAAAGGATTATGAAAAGCTTCTCCGACCAACAAAACCCAAGGAATCTAGACCCTAGTCCAGATAATGGAAATAGAGATGAGACATTAAGACAACAAGAGGATCACCTAGAAAGTGAAGGAGATTGAATGGATAATGAGGAAGAGTCTCGTAATACTTCTCGTGGAAGGGAAACCAAGAGACCAAAGGTTGAATTGTAGAGCGAATTCAAAAAAATTAAGCGCCCAGTATTTGATGGAGAGGAAAAGGAATCCATTGAGGCATGATTAATTAATATGAAGAAGTATTTTCAGATTTATGATTATGACGATAATTTAAAGGTCAGATTGTCAATTTACAAATTTCAGTGAAAAGCCATGCCATGGTGGGAGGAAATCAAAACAGTACGAGGAAGTGATGAGTAAAAAGTGAGTTGGGAAACCTTCCAAAAACATTTTAAGGATAAATATTTAGTTGAAAGGTTTTATGATGAGAAGGCAAAGGGATTTTACAACCTGAAATTAGGCCAACAGTCCATGGATTAATTTGTAACTAAGTTTACCTCTTTGTTATGATATATTCCCTATATACAGGAAGAGAAGGCAAAGGTGCAATTCTTCGTTAGTAATTTTCTAATTTTTATAAAAGAGAGGTTGGAGTTCGATAATCCTAAGACGATGGATGAATCCATAAGGAAGACCTACATTTGTTATCAACATATGAGGCAAAAGGGGGAGAACATTAAGGGTTGGTTAGGTAAGAAGGGGCAGAAAATATTCTAGAACAATAATAAGAATACTAGATATATTGGAGTAAAATATGTGCCTAGAAATTCTATGGGAGGAAACTAAGGAAGAGGACAGCAGTGAAACAGAGGATCAAGTGAATTTAAATTAGCTGAGGCATCAAATAAATTAGAACCTAGGTCGTGACAAAAACCTTCCCTGTAGTGGTGGGGTTGTGGGGAACCATACTACTACAAATATTGTCTTCAGTGCACCAGAACTGAGCTCAATGTAAGTATTCATGAAGCCTCTATAGTCAGAGAAGTGGCCATAAACATACCAAGAATCAATGTTGCCTTAGAGGATCATCCGTCAGAATATCAACTCGTCGTGGTGGTGTTCGAAGGTAAGATAACTAACCAATCAATTTCTATTTTAGTTGACCCAGGAGCAAGTCTTAGTTATGACAATCCGAAAACAGTTGAATTGTGTCACCTATCAAGTATTAAGTTTAAATTTTTTTGGCTAGTGTAACTAGCCACTGGGGAAAAATGCAAGGTAACAACTAAAGTAGAAGGTTGTCTGGTTGAGATAGGGGGGCAATAGATTAAGACAAATTTGAATATATTACCTCTGGGATCATTTGATGTGTTGATTGGGATAGATTGGTTAGAGGGAAATTGGTCCCTAGTAAACTATAAAGACAAAACCATTAATTTCCTCATAGATGAAGGAAATAGATAAGCAATTCAGGGTATTAAAATAAATGTTAAGTTGCGATCCATATCTGCTAATGAGCTAAAGAAATGTGTTAAAAAAAGGTTACCAAGTTTTTGTGATATAGGTGGGTTATACTAATACCAGGGACAAGTTAATTGCTTTAGAAAATATACCAATCATTCAGGAATTTGTTGATGTGTTTCCAGAAGAGATATTGGGGTTACCCCCAAAAATGAGTATTGACTTTACTATAGAACTTATTCCTGGAGCTACCCCAATGTCGAAAGCACCATATTGTATGAGTATACCTGAGTTAACTAAAATCAAGATAGAGTTGCAGGAACTACTTGATAAAGGGTACATCTGACCAAGTGTGTCACCTTGGAGGGCACTAGTGTTGTTTGTAAATAAGAAAGACACAATGTTACGATTGTGTATTGACTATAGGTAGTTGAATAAGCTAACCATAAAAAATAAGTACCCTTTGCCAAGGATTGACGATTTGTTTGACCAATTTAAATGTGCCTTCGTATTTTCTAAGATTGATTTACGATTGGGGTATAACCAAATCATAATTAAGGATGTGGATGTTTGTAAAACCGCATTTAGAACACTCTACAATCACTATGAATTTATTGTGTTTCCTTTTGGGATTATAAATGCTCCTGCAACCTTCATGAGTGTGATGAATGGGATTTTCCACCCCTATTTAGACAAGTTCATTCTTATTTTTATCGATGATATTCTGATTTATTCAAAGAATGCAAAGGAGCATAAGGAACATCTACGGATAGTTATACAATCCTTAAGAGAAAACAAACTCTATGCCAAATTCAGTAAATGTAACTTCTTTAAGGAATAGATTCAATATTTGGGACATGTAATATCCTTTGAAGGTATTATTGTTGTTCCAGAAAAGATTAGGACTATCCTAGATTGGTATGTTCTTAGAAATGTTGTGGGTATTCGACCTTTTATGGGATTAGCTAGTTATTATTGTCATTTCATTGAAGAGTTCTCTAGAATTTCCTATCCCATAACATCTCTACAAAAGAAAGGGATAATTTTTAAGTGGACAGCTGAGTGTCAACACCATTTCAAACAATTGAAACACTTATTGGCATCAGCTCCAATGTTAAAAGTTGTTGATCCAAAAAATAATTTATTGTATGCACTAACGCTTGTTAAGAAGGGGTGGGAGTTTTCTTGATGCAAGATGGAAAAGTAATATATTACAAATCACATAAGTTAAAGGATAAAGAGAAAACATATTTGTCATATGATTTAGAATTTACTACAATGGTACATGATTTAAAAGTTTGCCACCATTACCTACTAGGGAAGAAGTTCAAATTAATGACAGATCATAATAGTTTAACTAGTTTCTTCAAACAACCTAATTTAAATGCATGAAAAGCCAAGTGGACTACATTCCTGAGTGAGTTTGACTTTGATATAAGACACCTTAAATTGAAAGAAAACCATGTAATTGATGCCTTAAGTATGAAGGTGCAATGTGTTTATGAAATTCGATACCATTGCATTGAATTTGATGTGTTAGAACAACTTAAATAAGCTGCTCTTAAAGATCCAGAATATGAATTCTTATGGCAACAAACTAACAAGACACAAAATTCTGGAAAACAATCTCACTATGGAATGATAGAAATTTTTTGACTTTCAAGGGAAGGGTTTATGTTCCTAACCAAATTATTATTAAACAAACACTACAACAAAACCATGTGATTAGCATCCCTTTTTGCTTCCCTTCTTGCATCTAGAGACCATTTTTGGTGCTATTTGTGTCCATTTATCAAATATGGTGCAAAACTTGATGCAAAGTTTTCACCAAGTTTTGTACCAAGTCTTACGTCAAGTTTAGCACCAGGTATTGTAATAGGTTTTGCACCAGATTTTACACCAAGTTTTACGCCACGTTTTATGCCACGTTTTGTGCCATCCTTTGCACCATGTTTGGCATCAAGTTTGGCACCTAATTTTGTTTCACTATCTTTTGCATCCTCTATTGCATCCACTTTTTGCGCCTACACTTTCGTCAACTTTTGCATCGTCTCTTCCATCCTCTTTTACATCATTTTTAAAATCATTTTTTGCATCCATTTTTGCATCGCCTTTGTGCCAAGTTTTTTCATCAAGGTTTGTGTCTAGTTTTTAATCTAATTTTGCCTCTACTTTTGTTGCATTGACTTTTACATCTTGTTTTGCATCCATATTTACATCTTCTTTTTCATCTGTTATTGTGTCCACTATTGCATCCATTTTTCTTGTGCCATAATTTGCACCTAGTTTGACACCTCCCTTTGCACCCTTTTTTGTTTCTAAATTTGCATGCACGATTGCATCCTCATATACATCTAGGTTTTCATTGACTTTTACATCTATTTTTAATCCCTTTTTATATCCACTTTTGTGTCAAGATTTGCATCAAGTTTTGTGTCTTGTATTGCATCTACTTTTGCATAGAATTTTGTTACATCAACTTTTGCATCATATTTTACATCCATTGATGCACCCATGTTTATGCCCTCTTTTACATCCCTTTTTTCATCCTATTTTTCATCTTCATTTGCTTCTCTTTTTGTATCTATCATTACATCCACTTTTGTTGTGACACAATTTGTGCCATGTTTTGTACTTACTATTATACTCACGTTTTCTTCCAATTTTGCATCCATCTTCACATCCTCTTTTGCATAAAACATTGCATCTATTTTTGCATCCAATTTTGTGTTAGGTTTTGCATCTCATTTTGTATCTTCTTTTGCATGTACTTCCATTTCATCCATATTTTGCATCCAATTTTGTTTCTCATGTTGCACCCGTGTTTGCATCCACTTTTACATCCCTTATAGCATCTTGTCTTGCATCTAAGTTTGCATCTTTTTTTTTGTCTATTATTACATCCACTTTGTCATCAACTTTTTTTGTGCTATGATTTGTGCCATATCTTATGCCTATCGTTGCAACCCACATTTTCTTCCACTATTGCATCCACATTTGTATCCTCTTTTGTGTCCAAGTTTGCATCAATTATTGTTTATGTTTTTGCATCCCATTTCGAATCTACTTTTACATCCAGTTTTGATTCGTCAAATTTTGCAACTAATTTTGTGTTCAATATTGCACTCATGTTTGGCCCATGTTTACATCCCTTTTTTCATCCAATTTTTCCTCCTTTTTGCATTCAAGTTTGTGTCTTTTTTTTTTTTTTGTTTTT
>APFE030460992.1:175014-195424 GCA_000404065.3 Pinus taeda
CCTACTATTGTGCCCATGTTTTCTTCCACTTTTTCATCCATGTTTGAATCCTATTTTGTGTTCAAGTTTTCATCAACTATTGCATCTATTTTTTCATCCACTTTTGTGTCAATTTTTCTGTCTTGTTCTGCATCTACTCATGTTGTGTCCACTCTTCATCCAAATTTACATCTATTTTTACCCCCATTTTTTTGTTCACTTTTCTATCCCTTTTCCAACGCACATCATATTTTTTGCATTGATGATATTTCTTATGACATTATTATGAACAACTAAGGACAATGTCAATAATTATAACGATGATGATAATGAAGATGATGACAATGACATGAATTATGATTGTTATGATAATGACAACGATGATAAAGACAATGAGAGTTACAACGACAATGATGATGATGATGCTAATGACCTTGGCCATTCTTCCCAATTTTCAGATGTTGTCATGGTCAAAATCATAATAATTATCTTTGGCATCATCTTCCAAGTCATCATCATCTGATCATCATTATCATTATTTTCATCTTGGTCATCATCAAGAACAATAATGGCATGAATGATGATTATGATGTTCATGATGAAGATGACAACAATTATGATAAAAATTATATTAGTTACGATGATGGGGATGATGACAATTATAATGACGATTATAATGGTAGTAATGATGATGATCACCGATCATCTCTAAAAAATAAAGCTATTATTTTTCTTGCATATATCATGTTTCCTAACAATCCTTTTCGAGCACTCGTAACATTTTTTAGGTTGAAGATATTTCTTATGAGGCCTATAATTATGAACAATTCATGACAATATCCATAATCATGATGATGATGAAGACATGAATGGTGATTATGACGATAATGAAATGATGACAATAATGATGACATTGATGGTGGTGATGATGGCAATAATGAAGATGATGACCCTCCCTCTAACTAGGGAGGTACTCATAATGAGACAAAAAAAGTACTCTCAAGTTGAAATATTCATATAAGAAGGGATCTGGATTGATAAGCATCAATGATGATTTACATCATCATAGCCAACATTGTCAAAATAGTAAGGCCTTGACTAACAAGTTTATCTGTCCATTAGATCAGAGCACAATGTTGGGACACATAAATTTGGACACCACTACCTCTCTAAGCACTTACCCCACTAGGATGTTCACCAGATATGTCCTCGCATGATCATTTCCTAATCCACCATCATAATATTTGACACCAAGAAATTTCAATGCTCATGACTATTCTTATATTGGATTAATGTACTTGACTTATGGCAATTAGTCCTAGTCAAAGTCCAAATTCTCAAAGAATATTGGTCCCAAATGTTTATCCAATCCACCATTCTCCCTACTAGTGTCTTTACTAGGCTTATGATTGTTAGTCCTGGCCATAGTACATGACACATGGATAATATGGTGTCTATCCTCACTCCCTCTCAACCAGAGAGGAGACATCCACAAGCATAAGATTTTCTCAAGAATACCCATCATTTTCATAGAGAATAACATCATTAATTTGCTTTCATCACATGATGCCTTTATGATTAAGCATTCATATATTTGTAGCAAAATATTTCCCCTTTTGTCATTTGTGATGAAATAAAATCAAAAAGTGAAAGCCAAAATCATTAAAGATACACTATATTGATTTATCTAAGTCTAAACTCTAAGGTTGAAGTGAAAATTCATGTAAATCTTATATGTACGAGTTGTGCCAAACTTATGAAAACCTTATTACCTAAGTCCTATATTTAAGAAAATGAAAAAGAAAGAAAAATAAGGGCCAAAGAATGGTAACTCATGTATTCACTCCCTCTTTGGAAAATATATGAATATATACACTCCTAGTCACACTTGATCACATGTTTGTGATGGTTAAATCATGAATTCCTCTCTTCTCCTTGCATTTTCACTTCATCATTTAAGCACCTAATTGAGTATCTAGGGAATGTTTGTTGCCTAAGTCTTTCATGTCTACTCTTGGTTTACTTATGTCACACTACTGTCAATTTATGTGACGGAGTGAAATACATAATTTTGTGGAGTTATTAGAGTGGTGTATTAAGTTAGTCACCACACACACTTGTATTAAATCTCATTGATCCACATGTGTGGGTTGAAGACTCATTTCTTGACAACTTTAATGGAGACTACTTTATGGCTTTAATGGTATAGCTTACAAAATATATTGTTAAACATTGTGATTCATCCTTTCTTTTCCTCAAGACACTTGATAATATTGAATTCACTCCCAATAATTCATGGAGATGAGGAGTATAAATTACTTGTGCTAGAAATAGAATTAAGAAATAGAGGTTTTCCATTTGCAATATTGGAGTCATAGACATTGGATACATGGTGGTAGTCCTTGATGTCTGTTAGTTAAAATTGTATTTTCATAATGTGAAAAGAGGTAAACATATTGGTAACCTTGATGTCTTGATCATTTCAAATAATAACCATTCCAGCCAAGTATCTCTAAGCATCAATCACTACTACTTTGAAATTCCTCCCCCATTTTCTAATTATATGAGGTAGAACCTCACTTAGTATTTTTGCTTCTTATATCAACATTATAGATGAGTGCTTTGCGTACCATTTTTCTTTTAGGAGTCTTTGTTTTCTTTTACTATTAAGGCCCCTCATGTTCCATGAGAATATTTTCATCGAGAATTTACATAGAAAGGAAGTATAATGTGACTAAAAAAAAATGTCTCAAGATTTAAGTGCTTGGACAATTCCACTTCATGACTCCTATATTTCCTTAACTTGGGACCAAATGGTGAAATTGATGGCCTTAAGGGAAATTGACCAATGAAAATCTAAAAAAGAGGTGACTTTTGACTTTATCACATACAATTTAATATACTAAAAAGATATCCATAACAATTTCATCAATCAATGAATCATTAAAAAAAATATCCAAAACAATTTCATCAAGCAGTGAATCATTGCATTATAAAATACAATCTATAAACATTTTGGGGAACGTTTACTAAAACATGCTAAAAACCAACATATTAACAATAATATGGACAATAACACTTTTGATTAAATTAAATAACATATTATCAAGCCCTAAAATGTCAACTTAACAGATAAACTATAAAGCATGCAACTAAATGGAAGTGACCACTCAAGGCCACCAAAAGACAATTAAATCTATTAAGATCAAGATTAATGGGGACAAATATCACAAAGACTTTAATTGTTTAAATAGCTGGTTTCAAGATGAACATTTCAAGAATATCATGATGAAGCATAATTAGCTTTATATACATTAAGAAAACACCAAGCACATTCTATAACTTAGCAAGGAAAGATGTATATACACCCATGTCAACGATACAACACATGGCATGAGTTACTTTTTTTATATATAATTTAAACCTCCCTATCATAAAATCACAATTTAGCAATGTGAATGGAATGTTTAAAATCCATTTTTTATAAAACAAAAATATAATTTTCTTATAGAAAAATACCAAAAACTAAATATATTTTTTTTAGAAAATAAAAAAATACTAAAACTAAATATATATTAAAAAAAACCTAAAACATAAGCAAACTAGAATTTGAATTTGACACTCTTGTTCACTTTTGGAAACTCATATGGTGGATTTCGATCTCTTTATCCTCATCTTTAGCTTTTTCCTAAAAAATAAAAGCATACAAAAGCGGGAAAGAGCCATAAAACATCGGGAAGCTTTTTCCTAAGCACAAAATCATCTAAAAAGTGGAAATGCCATTTTTATATGAGGAAACATTATTCACCCAAAAGATTTTTCCCAAATTGAACTAATGAATAATTTGGGAAATCTTCATAGCCTTCACTTTCCTATATATTGGAGGCTTGGCCATTGAAAAATGGATGGGAATTCTTGTATTGTCATGCTGCTAAGATCTATCTTGAGAGAGAGTTTTGGAGCTATGAATTGGGGGAGGTGTTGTTGCAACTACATCTGATTGTTGTAACTTTCCTCCAACTCCAACTTTCCTCCAACTCCTTTATTCATATAAATCAGTGGTTCTTCCTCTGATATGTTTCTATTCATTCTTTACTTCTTCTATTTAACTAATGGATGTAAGGAATTTTGGTTTGTATTTATTTATTCAATAATATTTATATGTTTTTAATAGTTTCAATTATCATAATATTGTGTTGTGAAGGTTGCTTTATTCTCTCTCTTATGTCTAGGACCAAGCTTTGGAGCTAGCTAGGAGCGCTTCCTAGCTATACTAAAAAATCCAAGAAGACTTGCATGCGAGGACTCACAAGAATTCATTCTCTTTTTCTTAATCTATACTCTACATCTTAATCTACTAAGAATCATAAGCCTTAGAACAACCTTTCTCTTAATTGGTTTGTCCTAGGTTTCTAGGTTAAATTGAGAGGGTTTTATTTTCATCTAACCATGCATCAAATCCTACAGCAAAATGATATTTAGAAACTTTAATATATTTCACTATGTAAATGAACTTAGTAAAATGAACCCATAGAGGGGGTCATAAATGGAAATAAAAGTAAAACTCTAAACAAGAAGCCAAAAGTGGATTTAACCTTGGATGCAAAATTGGGAGTAGAATTGGATGTTAAACTAGCCATCAAAACAAGATTCAAATAATGACACAAAAAAGGGTTTTAAAGTAAAATAAAAAAAAGGTGCAACACTAGACACAAAGAAGGGAACAAAATAGGGCATATGAAAGGATACCGAATTGGGCACAAACAAGGATGCAAAAATGGACACGAAAATGAGGATTCAAAGAATGGCGTAAAATTAGGATGAAAAAAGGATGTAAGAAAAGACACAAAACAAGATGCAAAATGGGACTAAAAAAGGGTGAAACCAAGGATGTCAAAAATGATGCATAGCTAGATGAAAATTCAAACTAAAATCTAGGTGCAAAATGAGATGCAAATGTGGACACAAAATGTGGTAGAAAAAAGGATGCAAAATTGGAAGCCAAAAAGGATGAAAAATTAGATACCAAAAAGGATTCAAATTTGGACATAAAAAATGGTGCAAAATTGGACACAAAAGAAGAAAAAATGGTGCAAAAATGGGCATAAAAATGGCTCAAATTTGGATGCAAATTGAGATGCAACATTGGATGTAAAATGAAGTGCAACAAATCATTCAAAACTTGGTGCAAAAACAAATGCAAAAGTAGATGAAAAAAATGGCTCAAAATTGAATGTAACAATAGACACAAAATGGGATCAAAGGTGGTTGCAACATATGGTTCAACATAGGATGCAAATTTAGATGCTCAAAAGCATGCAAAATTGGATGCAAGAAATGGTGTTAAAAATGATGCTAAATTGGTTGAAACAAATGATGCAAAATTAAATGCAAAATATGGTGCAAAATAAGGATGCAATAAGGGAGATAAATAAAACACAAAAGTGGATGCAAAAAATGGTGCAAAAAAGCATGCAAAATTTGAAATTAAACCAAATTCAACATATGGTGCAAAATTGGATGCAAAAAATGGTGTGAAAAAAAAGGAGAAAAACTGGCACAAAAATAGATGTAAAAATAAGTACAAAATTAGAAGAAAAAAATGGCATAAGACCAGATGCAAAAATTGGCACAAACTGGATGTAAAAAAAGGCACTAAATCAGATGCCAAAGATGGTGTAAAAATGGATGCAAATTATGACACAAAACTAGAAGCAAAGAATGCCACAAACGAGGAAGAAAAAAATGATACAAAAATAGATGCAAAAAATGGCACAAAACTAGAAGCAAAACCTATTGTAAAACCAAATGAAAATCTTGGTGCAAAATATGATGCAAAAAATGATGGAAAATTTGGCGTAGAAAAGATGCAAAATTTGGTGCAAAAAATGACGCTTTAAAAATTGTACAATAGAGCCAGATTTAGCGCCAGGCTGCTCATCCCAGTTGAGAAAAAAATGCACTAAAATCTGGTGCTAAATATGGCGCAAATTGCATGTTTTGTTGTAGTGGATCTCTTCTCAGACATAAGATACCATCGCCTGAGCTATCTTATTTCCATTTTGTTTGTAAGCATAGCTCAATATTTTTATATTAATGAAATGAAGTGTTTTTCTACTGCATCTTTGTGTTTATGATTATAACTATAAGTTGTTGTGTTCCTGTTTAAGTTCAGATCAGTGGTATCAGAGAAGTTTTCTCCTTCTTTGTTTTTCTTTGCATGTCCCCAACGAGGTAAAGGTATAAGGAGTTAGGGCTTGATCTGATTGAACCATTGCAAGATCAACCTCGCAAAACCCAGTGACATCCCATGGCGGAAGAAAAGAAAGACGAGGGGGCAGGAGATCCTTTCAAACTATTGCTCGAGAAAGCCCTCGAGCGATAGAGGGACGCAATGATAGATAAGTTTTTCTAGATCCTTTGAGGGCTACCCATAGGCAACACATCTTCATCCAATAGCCACTCTGGAGGCACCACTCCTTTTAAGGTACAATTTAACTTCGATATTCCCATATTTGAAGGCCTAATAGATGTAGATGCCATAGATAAATGGTTAAATGTGTTGGAAGGATATTTTTAAGTTTGTGACTTTTCCAATCGGGAAAAGATTACTTTTTCAATTCTTAAAGGCACCCAACATGTCAAGGACTAGTGGGAAACCTACTGTGAACAAAAGGATGAGTTTGAACCCTTGTTGTTTTCAGCCGCACCCACTTGGAATTCTTTCTAAGATGCCATCAAGGAAAAATATTACCGTGTCAGGAGCTATGAAGAAAAATACATAAAGTGGACCATGCTATGACAGGGAAGGGGCCAAGATGTGCCAGAGTTAACAAATATTGTCCATACCCTTCGTGCGAAGCTGGGTATCAAGGGTATTGAGCAGTATTTTGTGCTCATGTACTGTGTCTATCTACATAAGTACATCTAGGAAGAGATGGAGTTCCTGGACATTTCCTCGCTCGACATCGCATATCGGTATGCTATCAAGATTGAGCAAAAGTTTAAACAAAAGAAGCAGGACTTTGGATCTGCAAATCCAAAGCAAGGAAAAGGTGTCCCCAAACCATAGAACAAAGGACCAAGCCAAGGCAGGGCTACCCATGACGGTCCATTGAAGCCGTAAGAAAAGAACAACACCATGAAGACGGAGGACATGGGAAAATGGTCTGAGTTCCATAAGAGCTCCACTCAGAATACAAGTGGGTGTCAGGCCAAGCAGTCATTGGTGGCCAAGCTGAAGGATTCTGAATAAGACACAAATTCCAACTCTAAATCAAGACTCAATAAGAGAACAGAAAAAAGGAAGTAGATCATTGATGCGGAGCCTAGTGCTACCATGGCCACCACCAAGATCCAGAAGATTGAGCCTAAAGATCCAAAGGAGGGGGATCACCTCTTCCACTCACAAATGTGGGTGAAGGGTTCTCCACTGCAGTTCATTGTCGACAACAGGAGCCAAAATAACCTCATTTCAGTAGAGGTCATGAAGTGGCTGGGCCTAAAGACTACAACACATCCACAACCATACACGATGGGATGGCTTCACCAAGGACGAGATCTTCACATCAGCCAACAATGTCGCCTTCCCTACAGCATCAAGCCCTTCATGGATGAGGTACTATGTGACGTTGCTCCTCTTGAAGTTTGTGATGTATTATTAGGACAACCATACTTGTGGAAGTGACATGTTGTATATGAGTCTAGACCTCGCTTTTTGATTATTACTTTGGCTAACAAGTTGTACAGGATACTGGAGGTAGCCCTGCCTACTACAATCTCTTTGATCACTACAAAGCAATGCAGTAAGATCATTTCCTAGACTAGGAAATTTGTTTTCTTTATGATTCACCCCCAGGGCAAGAAGAAGGCTATGGCCATGGCATCCAGGCAGGGCTCTTATGCATAGCAACAAAACATGGAAAAGATCATGGAAGAGTAGAAGGATATTTGTTCCTCACCCACAGGGCTACCTCTACACTGTGAGGCCAAGCACTCCATCGATATGACCCTGGGCATCGCTTCCCAATGGACCGATCTATCGACGCTCTATTCTGGAGAATGATGAGATCAAGAGGTCGATTAAGGAACTATTGTAGAAAGGGCATATCGGGCTCAGCTCGTCACCTTATGGGTGGCCAATTATATTGGTACAGAAGAAGGATGGGACTTGTAGGCTCTGTATTGACTATCGGGTGCTGAACAATATCACTATCCGAAATAGGTACCTAATCCCACGGATTGATGACTTTATGGACAAGATCAAAGGGGCTAAATATTTTAGCAAGATTGACTTGAAGTCAGGTTATCACCAGGTGCTTATCAAACCCTCCGATGTGTGGAAGGCTGTCTTCAAATCCAAGGAGGGCCTTTTCGAATGGTTGGTCATACCATTCAGATTGACAAACACTCCTCCAACCTTCATGAGACTAATGGAGGACATCTTGCAACCTTTCACCAATGCATTTGTGGTGGTGTATTTAGATGACATCTTGATCTTCAGCCAAAGTTGGGAAGAGAACCTCCACCATATTCAAAGGTCCTTCAAACCCTGCGACAACACAAGCTATGTGCTAACATGGAGAAATGCACCTTTGTCTTGACCCAGGTTCAATATTTGGGATACATCATTGATGAGCAAGGTGTACATGTGGACCCATCCAAGATACAAGTTATTCAGGATTGCCCAGCCCCAACCACTTTAACAGAGCTCTGCACCTTTTTGGGTCTTGCCTGTTTCTATGGTAGGTTTGTGTTGGGGTTCTCTCATATCACTTGGCTTTTAGGTCAATTCACCAAGGGAGGAGCGAAAACAAAGTTTTTTTGGTCGGAAACCCAACAAAAAGTGTTATCTGAGTTGAAGAATCGCCTCTATTTTGCACTAGTGCTCACATTACCAGACCTACAACAACCATTTGAGATTGAGATGGATGCCTCTGACTATGATATTGGTGTGGTTCTTACTGAGCATGGGCATCCAGTGGCTTACCAAAGTGAGACACTTTCAGACACAACCCAAAAGTACCCCACTTACAACAAAGATATTTATTCCATTATGCAGGCCTATCATTAATTGAAGCATTAAATTAAAGGGAAGGAAACGATCATCCACATAGACTACCAACCTCTATATTTCATACATACATAAGGGAATTTGCAGAACGATCCCCATCAGAAATGGTCCACCTATTTGCAACACTTCCATTTGAACATTAAGTATAAGAAGGGCATCACCAATAATGTCGCTGCTTACCTCAGCTAACCATCGGTCATTGTGCTAATCACTGTGCTTGACTCCTGTGAGCATGAGACATTGGGGTGGTAACATCTTTACAAGAACGATCTAGAATTCGACAGCATATACAAGACACTTCTAGAAGGGAAGAAAGTTCCAAATTTTCACCTTGAGGATGCACTGTTATGCCACCTGGGACACATCTATGTTCCTTCAAGTGAGCGTGCCAAGATAATTTTGGAGGCGCACTACAATAGGGTCATTGGACATTTTGGAGTAGAGAAAATAGTGGTGGTATTACAAAAGTATTTTTATTAGCTGAAACTTTGTCAGGATGTTGGGAAGTACATGAGATCCTACACCACCTGTGCCATTGCCAAATTAACCTTCAAGAAGAAAGGCCTGTACACTCCTCTACCTACTCTAAGCTGATGTCGGGAATCTGTCTCCATGGATTACATGTCGGGCCTTCCTTCTACTAAGCACAATAATGATTGTGTTTTCATGGATGTTGATAGATTCTCTAAGATGGCCATCGTGACGACTTGCAAAAAGAGTATCACAGTAGAGGCCATTGCTAAACTCTTATTTGAGCGAGTGTGGGTACACTCTGAGATCCCACAGTCCATTGTCTCAGATCAGGGAAATAGATTCCTGAGTGCATTTTGGTCATGTCTCTCGTCGGTGCTCGATACAAAACTTACTAAGTCCACGACTTTCCATCCCTGAAATGACGGCCAAATAGAGGTTTTCAACAAGATGATAATACACATTCGACGCATGTAAAACTCAAAGAATCCATGCATGTGGGATGAAAGTCTCTCCTACGTCCAACACAGCTACAACAAAGCTCTCCACAACTCAACAAGCGACATCCCCTTTCATGTAGGGCTAGGATTTCAACCATTATGCTCGATTGATGTGGCCATACCATTTGCAGCCACTCAGGTAGATTTGACTCATGTTCAATCTGAAGATGAAAGGGCTAACAACTTCATTGAGTGCATTCAACACATCCACCAACAGGTTCATGATATATTGGACAAAGTCAATGCTAAGTAAAAGCAGCACCATGATCAACATCGAGTGTTGCACAAGTTTCAGGTGGGTGACAAAGTTTGGCTACATTTGTAGAAGGAGCACCTTGTTGGATCCCATCACAAGCTTCACCCGATCCGATATGGTCCATACACCATCACCAAGGTTGTTGGTGACAATGCCTTCAAGCTCAACATCCCGCCGTTCCTTGGTTTGCACCTAGTTTTCAATGCAGATAATCTTCAGACATATTTTCCACCATTTTTGGATATTTGACAATGCAGAATAGCTCACACAAACATAGCTCAACCGGGACTACATGGAACATGCCACAATTGATCGGATCATGGACACTCAGATGAAGAACACTCATGAACAAAGGATACGGTTATACCGAGTTATCAAAGCAGGCCAACTCCTTCACCAGGGCAAGTGGTTCAGCAAGGACCAAGTTCAACAGAAATTTCCTCACCTCATGGAGGCTCTGCATGCAATGGGGACAATTGCTTCCTGGGGGGGAAGAACGATCCAAGAAGATATTGGTGGCCACTCGCCTATTCCACCTAGACCCCTAGTCAGCTTCATCTATTCCTTGGTTCATTTCAACATTTACTATTTTTAGTAGTTTTTCAGGTCCTAAACTTTTGGAGAAGTTTTGACCCCCTAAAAGACATTTTTTGGGGTTCGCGGCAGGTCGACGATGATAGGAAGGGGCATGTAATGAAACCTATAGTACTCGGCGAGACCTTTCCAACAAGGTATCGTATGCACCAAACGAAGATAATACGACCAAGTTATGACCTCGGGAAGTTGGCTGCCCAACTAACCCTAACGAGGCCCAAAACTCTTGGTGTTACATCTCCTGGGGTCAGGGTTTTGGCTATTTAGGGTTTTCTCATGTTTTCCAATAATAAATAGGCTCTTGAGCCTCATTGTAACATAGTTTAGAGGCATGTAGTCGCCACATCTCTTCTCAAAGATAAGCTACCATCGCTCGAGCTATCTTATTTCCATTTTGTTTGTAAGCATAGTTCAATATTTTTCTATTAATGAAATGAAGTATTTTCTGTTGCATCTCTGTGTTTATGATTATATCTGTAAGTTTTTGTGTTCCTATTTAAGTTTGGATCAAATGGAATGATTACTGGATTGCACATATGATGATGTGACATGATAGGTGGAAAAATCAGAGTGTGATACATTGGAAGGCATGTTGACATGACTAATACGTGGAAGCACTAGAACGTGACACATGACACAACTAATGTGGCACAAATGTGGTGCTAATGTGGAGAGTGAGTGGGCTAATTATGTGGTAGACACATGGTCCAATTGAATACTCACATGTGGTCCAATCATTCATTGCAATGTGGTAGCTTGAATTGAACAAAAAGGGCCTTATTGACCATGGAAGGACCATGTAGGAAGATCAAACCCTCAACCTAATTGGTACAAGTCAAACAATTTACGACTACACAAACTGTTGTCTGTTACAAGCATTATGGAACAAACTTTTATTTAAAGCTGGTGAAACTATACTGTATTAAAAATGGCATTGAGTGAGATCGACCCCATGATGTTGACCTTCCAAACCAATTAACCAATGTGTAACGTGGTATCTT
The DNA here is from genome assembly GCA_000404065.3 of Pinus taeda. Lineage (NCBI taxonomy): Eukaryota > Viridiplantae > Streptophyta > Pinopsida > Pinales > Pinaceae > Pinus > Pinus taeda. The sequence continues at coordinate 186,889 of APFE030460992.1, forward strand.
GAATTGACCAAAAAGGGCCTTATTGACCATGGAAGGACCATGCAAGAAGATCAAACCCTCAACCTAATTGGTACAAGTCAAACAATTTACGACTACACACACTGTTTTCTGTTACAAGCATTATGGAACAAACTTTTATATAAAGCTAGTGAAACTATATTGTATTAAAAATGGCATTGAGCGAGATCGACCCCATGATGTTGACTTAATAGCCCAAACCAATTTACCAATGTGTCAATGGTTGCAATTGGGTAGTGAGATGAAAGGTTCTATATTTAAAGTTTACTGCTACCTAATTTCCCAAAATGGACCAACCTCAAGTTTGACCCTGTGACCTCCTCACCGACAGTCCAGTGACTTAACCAACATGCTACTAAACTACTTGAAATAACAAGTGCTGGTAATTTATATTTGAAGTGTAAATCTTACCAAAGCCCACAAAATTACCAAGGTCAACATGTTCAACCTTGCAACCTGGTGTATATATAAGAGGATTTTTTTTTTTTGCATTCCACCAAGGAGGTCGCAGGTTAATACATTGTTGATGGTTTTTTTTGCATTCCTCCAAGGAGTTCCCAGGTTAAAACATTATTGCAAGGGTATTCTTTTATGCAAAGTTTGAATACCAAAGACTGAACAATGGGAAGGTTGGGATTTAACCCAAGACCTTTTGTTCAACAACTTTGTGCTTTTCCCAATGCACAAGAAAGTGTGTTTTGTGGAAATGTTTTTAACCAAGAATTTTTGGGCTATTAGTTCTCTGTGTAATTTTGAAGGAAATGAAATGATTCACATTATAATAATGGATTGAATGCATAAATGAGTGGGCCCAAAGATGTAGCCCAAATTGGGTGAACTATGTTATCAAGATGTGCTTCTCTGTCTTTCTTCTTACTATTCATTTCTCAATTCTACTTTTAAATTGCTCAATAACATTTTGAATTTATGATAAGTCCATTCACACTTAAGTTATTGCGAATTAGTGAGTGTAATTTTCATGAAAAATGGTCAAAGCTTCATTCAAGGATTCAAATGATTTTCACCTAACCTCCTATGATAATAAGACAACTATCACCTCATCAACCACTAATTTTTTATAGTACCTCGAATGGTCATTACCAAGTTATCCCTTAAATATGTTAAAGACCACAAAATAATCATACATAGATCCTCCTCATCTATCTCCACTCTAATTAAGACAAAGTAGATCACAATAGTATTAAATGCATTCAGGTGCATAACTATAAAAGTTATTTGGTGCTACAAAAATTCTCTTCAATATTATAAGATTCTCATTAGCACTACAAAAACTATTTGCAAGATTATAAAATTCTTATAGGTGCTACAAAAGTTCTCTGGCACTATAATGTTTTCTCTACAATATTGCAGAAATACTCCACAATATTATATTGGGATAATTTCTCCAAACCACTGCAAGGTATAAACACTTTTCCTAACCATTAATGATACTTTTTAAAACAAAAATATTATACTAATTGAATTATATATAGATAGATAGATATAATGAACTATTTAATCCACCTTGGTCACCATTGAGATGCAAATTGTTGTAAAGTTTCTTATTTTAATTGAAATTTTATTATTTTATTAAACACTAATCTTAAAAAAATATTAATAAAACATTAAACTTAATTTTAATATTTTATTAATATTTTTAAATTTAAAATATTTTCCCAAATTTAAAAAATAAAATTAAAAATTTCATACTTTTTATTTTATATAAGTGTTTTTTAAAATCATTTTATTTTGAAAATAAATTTATATAAACTAATATCTAAAAAGACTCCGCGATACACTTTTTCTACCTACCATCGACTTCCATTGAAATTCTAACGTACTTTACATATGATTGGTAATTATTATAGAATATTTTATTACACCATCATCTCAATGACAACCTTTAGTGATAAAGTTATATATTTTCTTTATTCATTTTCCTTAAAAAAATAATACACTTTTACTTTAACCTCCCACCTTAAGAATGAGAGCATACTTTCGATTTGATGTCCGATCTTCAGGATGATCACAGAAATTTAATTTAAGGTCCCATTTACAGGCGCACATACTTTTACTTTAATGTTCCATTTTTATACACACACGCTTTACTTTAGTGTCGCATTTACAGACACTCGCATGGAAAAACCAATGAAAGTCCTGGGTCGCGCGGAAGATAGCGAGAATTACCTGCGAATATTATCGAGTACCTTCCTGCAAAGAAAAAGAACGCCGAATATCGAATATTGTTGTAACAGAAGTAAAGCATATCCAATACCATATAGTAGGGTGCCTAGAGTACTGTACTCTCTGTGTCTCTATATATATAGACACAGACGGATCGATCGATCAGTCATTGCAAGGAATTATTGGCATCAATCTCTGATAGCATACATAACGTCGAGAATGGCGCTACCTTCATCCGCCCAAGCAGCCAACATTGCAGCTTCCGCTCCTGCGCATCGCCCTGCAGCTGCCAGATCCTCATCTTTTAGCCGCTCACTTCCCTCTGTCTTCAAGGTTTTTTTTTTTACTATTCATATTTGTTTCACTTTCTAATATAATTTGAATGATGTGTTTTCTTTTTTAAAAATTACAAGTTTAAAATTAAATAGCTAAAATATATATGTTTTTAATGTTTTCCGGAAAGAAATAAATCCCTTGTCCTGCAAACCACTAATTTTTATACACCAATATAATATTTAACTTAACTTTCACCTTAAAAATTAGTAATAATGCTAACAATCATCTTATGTGCCCTGCAGAGAGCTGAAATATCAGAGTTTGCGGGGCTGAAAACGACATCTGGTTGTATCACATATGGAAGACAAGCACGGGAGAACAACCTCAGCCTCTTTGATGCGGTTGCCTCACAGGTTGTAGCTAAGGTGAGTCAATACTATTCCCAATCTTATCCACTCATCACAGCTCGCGCCGCCAATATTTGCTGATGCATTTTATTTGGTAATCAGGCTGGAAACTCAGGAGCCGTGAGAGGAGAAACCGTTGCAAAGATGAAAGTCGCTATCAACGGATTCGGACGCATTGGCCGCAATTTTATGCGTTCCTGGCATGGGCACAAACGCTCGCCTCTTGAAATCGTCGCCATCAATGATATTACTGGTGTTGAAAATGTATGTTATGATAGGGGAGGGGAGGCCTTTCATATATATATATATATTCCAGATGTTTAGATGGCATTTATTTTCCATATTTATGAAACTGAGCGTATAGTTTTACTTTGAATTGTGAATGCAGGCTGCTCACCTTCTGAAGTATGACTCAATTCTGGGTAAATTTGATGCTGATGTGGAGGGCGTATTTAAAGCTGATGCGAATGGTTACAGAAGCATGCACGTGGGTGGGAAACAAATCTACGTTCTTTCTGAGAAAGACCCCTCGCAATTGCCATGGGCGAACCTCGGTGTCGACCTTGTCATCGAGGTTAGGGCTTATATATCTTGAAATATATATATTACGCTTCGAATACGTAGTAACTATAGTTGACATAGATATAGTTGAGCCTGAATTAATGCAATCCAATGATGCAGGCGACCGGAAAGTTTACAGAGAGAACCCAAGCTGAGAAGCACATTGGAGCGGGGGCTAAAAAGGTGATTATTACAGCACCTGGGAGGGGCGATGATATTCCCACATATGTTGTGGGAATCAATGACAGCGAATACTCTCACGAGGAGCACAACATCATTAGGTTAAAAAACCATCATTTCATTCCTTTCTCAGAGTCATGTCACTTTCATCAATCTTTATAATCTTTTGACCATTGAGTTTTACCAGGGCAAAACGGAGAAAGATCTGCAGGTGGCCCGAATGTGTTCCAATAATATTCGTCATAGATAGTTCCGATTCAAATTTTAGTGTTGTAGACTCTAGAGTTATTTTGTGTGTGTGTGAAATATCTTTGATTTCTTCTCTTTTCCAATCTTTACAAACAGACAATGATAATAATATCAAACCTTACTTGACTTTGACATAACATAACCTACATTTTGCAGTAATGGCTCTGGCATAGTAAATTGCATTGCTCCATTAATCAAAATTCTGAACGACGAGTTCGGTGGTAAGTGATTGCTTCCTGATTTGTGGTATTTGTTTTAGCAGATTAATTCTGTTAAGGGTGGTTACAAATATTTCGCTGAGGGCTTAATAGATCTGTCGAAGTGCTCAATTGAATAAAACAAGAAAAAAATCGGCCCAGCTATATTGCAGGTATCCATGCAAATTTTGCATGGTTATAATTGTATGTCGTGGAAATCGGTCGAAGTGACCAATATAACATAAGAATGTTGTCATGTCGATGTTGCAGGTATAGCGAAAGGGAGTGTGACTGCAACACTTTCATACACCAGCGATCAGGTGATTGGATTCTGTAAAACCTCTTGAAAGAAAACTAGTGGCAAATTTTGAATAGATGGATTCCACAGTTCTTCATCACATTTTACTAAATCTAGTTCCACTAAAATGATGTTATTAACGTTAATAAAGAATTCGAACCAGACAGCTCTTATTGTTTCATATAATTAGATGAACGGTTATGGAAAGGCTTCATTTAAATTTGGGTGACTCAATGCAGAGTCTGTTGGATGCAATACACTGTGACAAGAGAAGAGCAAGAGCTGCAGCGCTAAACATAGTTCCAACAAACATCGATATATCCATTAATACACTCTCTCGAGTGCTGCCCAGCACTCTCAATCTCAACGACAAGTTCAACGGCATTGCTATGCGCGTGCCCACCCCCAACGTTTCTGTCGTAGACTTGGTGGTCACCGTGGGGAATAAGGGGTTTACCGTAGATGATGTGAAGAAAGCCTTCAAGAAGGCTGCTTCGGATGGACCCCTCCAAGGTATTGTTGCAGTGTGTGACAATCCCTTGGTGTCCATGGACTTTCTCGGTTCCCACGCTTCGGCCACTGTAGATACTACACTCACCATGGTCATGGGAGAGGACATGATCAAAGTGGTCGCTTGGTTTGACAATGAATGGGCTTACAGGTATTCATCTCATAACACAAATATTATGCTTTTAGCAGCAGTGTATTAAATCAATATTGCTCATTTATCATTTTAAACGACTGAAAGTTTCAAACTGGTCAAGAATTAAACCATTAGATATATACACAAACATATATAGATAATCTGTTGATGCATTGCCTTCTCAGTCTATATTTTTTATTACCCAACTTTTAGATTAAATAAATGGTTACTTAACTTTGATTATATGTTTCGTTTTGTAATAAACAGCCAAAGAGTTGTTGAGTTTGCACACACGGTGCATGCAAAATATGCAGCGACCTTGGGCGAAGTTCTTGTTCTTGAGGAAGAGGAAATGTGCAGGGTCGATATAGAGGACGTTGAATGCAAAATATACGACATATAATTCTAGCGTTGGCTGCTCCCTCTTTCGACCCTCCCCTTCCCTCATCTTTTAGTCACAGTGCATAATAAAAAAGAAAGAGGAAGAAAATAAAATAAATTTATGTTTTTGTGTTGTTTCGGTGTGATGTTAAAGATATTTGTGATACTCTTTCCTTCAATGTTCTCTCATCTTTGTAGTCACTCTGCGAAAGTAGAAATAAGTGCATGTGGGAGGAAGGAAAAAACCGGTAACAAAGCTGTTCTTTGAAGTTCCAGTTTATTCTGACATTCTCTACACCCTTGGTTAGTTTTATGGTTTTGATACGGTCGAAAGACATGTTTCTCGAGTGTCACGCAGCGTTGATATAGATTTGTAATAATATATTTTCATATAAATAATAAATTTGTTATTGAAAAATCTGAAAACTTTATCAAGTATGGTATTATGACTGGTTACTGTTTATTGTAAAACCTTATTGTAAATAATGGATGACTTTAAAAGCAAGATTATGGTGTGTAGCTTCTCTTGATCAAGGATGGTATTATCACTGTTTATTGTAAAACTCTATTTTAATAATGGATGACTTTAAAAAGCAAGATTATGGTGTGTAGTTTCTTTTTTTCAATTTAATTATATATATATATATATATTATATATATATATTTGATTGATATTGATATTTTTTTAATCTTAAGATTTCAATTTTCAATTTAATTAAAAAATATAAAAAATAATTTTTATTGATATTGATAAAGGATGTATTGATTTCTTAATAACATTTTTATATACATTGTCAATAATAAATGAGGTGAATCTTCATTATTAAAAATATTCTTAATTTTTTAATATATATCTTTAATTATATATTAATTCTTTTATAATTAATAAAAATAATAATAATTGAAAATAAAATTTTAATTTTGTTAAATTTTGACAATATGAGATGTATGATGAGATGTTTTAATGTTGATTACAAATTGAGGTTTATCAAGTCATTCAGTTAATATGATTGTGCTATTATATTTTTAAATTCAAGATTGATATTTTTAATTAACTCTTTTATTATATTGTTTTCTTTTATTTTTTTTTATTATAGCAAGAATGAGTATATAGATTATATTAAAAATCAACACCTCTATGGGGCAAGTACATCAAGAGATACATTGCTTTTGCCTCATAAAATTCTAGAAAGGCTAAAAACCAATCTCCTCCCAATAAGAAAATGGGGGCAAAATTCCAAAAACTAAATCTTCAAATGTTTATTCCTATAGAAAATGTTTACAGAAAATGCAGAAACAGGGCATTTCTATAGATTTCTAGAATATGGTCCACAGTTGGACCCTCAAGGAGCAAGATAGGGCTCAGAACCCAAGTTCTTTATCCTATGATCTTTCTTGCTTCTTGTGACTAGTGGGGAAGAACATTGACTTGTAAGCACATCTAAATAGGAAGGGGGAGAAGAACAGGTTTTGTATTTCTTCTTGACCACCTTACCAACTTCTTCATCATTTAATGTAGGAGGAACCTTTGGAGAAAACTTGTCCACCACAAAAGTTTTCTTTGGAGAGTTTTAATTTGGATCTTCTTCATCTTTCGATGGGATGGACCTTTGGAACACAAGTATTCTTTAAAGATACATGATCTGGTACTAGTTGATATGCTTGGACCTCAAAATTCTCACCTTCTTCCTCAAGGACCTTTAAGACTTCAAAACTATTATTATGAAGGGGCTAGTGTGGAGATTCAACCATACATCTTTGTTGCTTCTTATTTCCATGTTTCTTATGTTTCCTTTTAACTAGAATGAATCCTTGCTTATTTTTTCGGTGCTCTTCTTTAGGAGGGGGCAATGGATTTGGAGAACTTCAATAAAATGAATCTTTTGTATAATTTTTCTCAAAGCGTCCATACTCATGACATATATTACACTTGAAACGAACCTATTTATGAGACCAACCATCTAGATTTAGTTGAATTGCCTCAAAGAGGCCTTTTGAGAAAACCATTTCAACACAAATTACAACACATGTAAATTTGTTCCCATGTCTCACATCACTAGTAATATATTGACCTACTTTTATCTCCTATATCCTTAAAAATATCTTCTCCCCAACAAAGAAGAGGGAGAAATCACATTCCGATCCACACAAGTGCAAATGCAATTTCCATCACAGAATCAAATTCCATAGACCAATGAATGAGAAACAAACCTCTGTTACCCATGAAATAAGGCCCTGACTTATAGATATGGTCTCTACCTACCTACTTTTCAAAAAGGAATGTGTAATACCAATTTCCATAATAGAAAATACCCAAGGGTTCATGATTTTCCCAATTGACAAAAATCCTATCTTCAACAACTTCATAGCTTGGCCACAAGCCAGTAAAATTTCCCAATAACCCTTATTCCTTCAAATTTGGTTGTTCCATTTCACTGGGAAACAAAATCCCAAATCCAATAAAGAAATTGATTCTTCCTTCTTCACGAATTTTTTTGAGACAATCATTATACATGCATTAAACCAAACAACAAACCGAACACCCACTTGATATCCTTTAAACCTTATCCATGAGCAATGACGAACGAGATATTGATATTGAAGTTTCCCTAAGAGTCTCCATGGAAGCTCAACATCGAGGTTTCAAGCAGCTATGGAAACCCTAGCCATGACATAACAGACCCACAGAGATCCAATTTGGATAATATTGGACATTATGAGAAATCAAAAAAATACATATAAACCGTAAGGACTTAACAAAAGGCTTTAAAAATGCAAAAAACATTGCTAAAGAATGAGGAAAATAGGAAAACAAGGTTTGTAAGTCATTTCATTTGTAGAGCATAGCTACAAAACAAGGGAAAACAAATATTCATGATGCGAGTTCCTTGTGAATCTCCATAAAAGCTCAGTGCTAAGCATAGACGATTAGAGAAACCCTAGCCGCAATGGAGCAAGAACTCCATAAAAATAACCCAAACTACAAAACTAGTTAAACTTTTTTATCATAAACACAAAATTATTTAGTTGAATTATGAAAATATTAAAATAATAAAGTTGCTTTAGGAATATTGAATAATTCTAAATTTTTAATGTAATGTGATGAGAAATTACTCAGTGATTTTATTTTTTAAAGTAATTG
>APFE030460992.1:196182-227657 GCA_000404065.3 Pinus taeda
TAACAATATTAAATTAATTTTGACCTGGGTCCTTTAGTCAAAAGTAGTCGTTTAATTAGTCGTTGGAATCTCTGCTCAGACTATTTAACATGCTAGACTGGATCTGTTTCTTCAACTTGTCCTGACGATAAACCACACTGGTTGGTTTGAAATGTGTCGACAAAAGTCTTTCTATATGTGCTATATGTCACTGGTTGGTTTGAAACGCGTCGACAAAAGTCTTTCTATATGTGCTATATGTGATTTACGACTATTTAACATGCTGGATCTGTTTTTTCAACTTGTCATGACGATGAACCACATCTGTTTTTTCAACTTGTCCCGACGATGAACCACATTGGTTGGTTCGAAACACGTCGACAAAAATCTTTCTATATGTGATTTACGCCGAATCTCTTCTTACAACTATGATGAATCACAGAAGCCTCAATTCTACAACTCCAAATCAATGTTTGGATTTGTTCTTAATATTATATTTTTTTTTAATAGTACATGCCTAGGAATTTTTTAATCCTAAAACTATAGTAATATTCAATAATTAACAATATAGTAATGATCTATTTTAATAATTATATTAAGAGCTTTATTATATTAGTTTACAACCTTTATTTCCTCATTAAGTTGATGCATCATTTCATTCTCATTTGGTTCCCCACATGTGGGATGATTTTTTTTTTTTTTAAATATAAACTGATGTCTTCTAATCAACTTGAAGACCAAATTGCATAGGTGATTGTGTTATGCTTCTAAAAAAAAATACTAACTACTACTTCAATTATGTAAGGCACTCTATGATTCTATTTATGTTGTGATTTGATGTTTTATATTCCGTTTTCGATGTGACAATGTGAATTGAATTATTTTGCCATGGATATATTCCTCATGATTTCGAAGGTCTTTGTAATTTTTTGGGAGTTCTCTCTAACTCAACAAATATCCAATATTTTTAACTCTTTTATTATAAATTCTTATAGTCCAATTCCAACTTTATGTTTCCTATTTCCTATTTCTTGATTGTTCTTCAATGTCTCAATTTCAAGAGCTAGAAACATTTTCTTGAAATTAAAGGATAGGAGATTTTCAAGATGAAAAAAATTGCAAAAGCCCTATGTTTGGATGTTAAAGTTGACACCATATTGAAGCCACCAATATTTTTACGTAGTTCCAAGGGAGGGGGTAGGGGAGAGCGGGTTCCTTGAAAACTTCCAACCAACTAACAAGAAAAAAAAATACAAGCTAGAAGGAGTCTTTGAATATTCTTGCCACAAAACAAGAATCACATTTCTCTTGATGAATTTTAAGCAACAATGCCAATATCTAATCATAAATCAGAGCGGTATGGAAGCACTAGACATAAGCATATGCATCCATACCTTGGTGCATGTAAATCACAGGGGCTTCACTCGTTGAACCTATGACATAGCACGTACGTTCGTGGCATACTAAACAATACCCTTAATTTGACTACATATTGGAAAATACCTCTAAAAATCACATTATTTAACCCCCTACCAATATAAATCCAATACACCTTCCCAATTTAAAAAGCCCTTATTTTCACTAAATATTGTATGTATCCATTTTTTTATTCACATTTTTAATGCCCTTTTATTTTTATATCCCTAGTATAGTGACATGATGCCTCTCTTATGACCCCACATGCATTCTACAATGCACCTTTCTTCTTATGATATACATTCTAAATGCATATTAGTTCTCCCTCAATGCAATTACTTAACCCACACTCAAGTACATCTCACTATGATTTGTGGCATTTAATGGTCTAAGGCACACAAAGATCAACCATGTTTTAGGAAGATTGATTATGTGTATGTATATAAAATGACATATAAATTGATCTATATGATGATGAAGAAACCAAATGATGAATCTTTATGAATAGGTTTGTACCAAATAAGGTGTTCAAGCACAAGTCTAGACCCTCTAGATGCAAGACAATTATCTACAACAAAGGTTGGGGACCCAAATCTCAAATCAAGGGTGCAATCCCAACCTATACATGCTTAGAAGAAGAGGATGGACAAGTCCCAACACATGCACTCTTAAGGGAATAACACGAAAGCATGAAATCACCTTTTGATTCACTGTCATCTCACCAATGAGATATGGGCTATCACTCATAGACTATGTAAAATGCAACAATGGATTGGAGATAACACATAGGCATTAAATGAATGGACTACACCTAGAACATAAGACAAAATTTTGGTTGTAGAGGTGATCTGCTCCATTTGGCTAGCTCAAAACAATGATGTATTCCAAAATAAACCTCCAAACACTTACAAGATTTTCTACATGTTGAAGGCAAGCATTATCTTATCATGCACCTCAGTAAAGACAAGGCTTCTTTGCACTCTCATACCTTTGAAATACAATTCTAAAATTTCTAGAGGATATTTTGATTATCCAATTTTAAGGTCACAACCAGGCGAGACACCACATTGGTGTATGAGACCCCCATACTTGTGTGACAAGGGGTCGACCTCCACACAGTGATTTGACCGCTAAGTCAATGAAGGCATACATACTCTACCCCCTCTGGTTTTGAACCGGTGACCTCTTAGGAGGAAACACATGCTCTTAACCATTAGGCTCACTCAAACTAGATATAGTGGATTTCTCCTTAAGGTCTCTTTTAAATAATGAGCAATTACATTGGAACTAGCATCATATAGGAAATAGAAATGACCCTAGAAACAATACTAAGAACTAATATCACTTCCTTGAAATAGGAGTGACCCTGAAATTTCTATAATTAGAGAATCACTTGAAAATTTAAGCTAAACATTATTAAAGTAGTGTCTTCAACACCAAGAACTAAGATCCTTACTGCCCTATAACGAAGCAACCTATGCAAGATCAAATTTACAAAAAAGACCTGCCGGAGAACATCCATGTACACAATTCTGCTAGAGAAAACATCTATAATTCCAAAATCAGTTGAAAAGCATGATATGGGATTTTCAAATTCGAAAACCAGTTCAGAAGCATGAGATCAGACATCCAAGATTTTATATAACGATTACATGAACAGAGGTGCTCACAAGACAGACTTAAATGTCCAAGGAGGAAATGATAGGAGAAAATCTTTGCCAAAAATTGAAAATAATCCTTTCACTGTTCTTTCCCAAGGGATTAAGCCAGTTGTTTATATAAACACTTCAGTTAATATTGTTGTATAGCACTTCAATTAATATTGTATTCTCAGTGTTAAGATTAGAATAGATAACAATCATTTTCGCTATATATAACTATGATTACAAATGTCCCAAAGCTTCTATGGAAAACCTGCAGACCAGAGGTTATAAAAGGCCAACAAGGTTTGAGGACTTCTAAAAGCACAAGTGCGGGAATCTTCTTATTACCTTGGAAGCTCAAGTTGGGCAGGACTAGTAGGACTCACATCACCTTCCATGACATATATTATAGGATCTTCAAAGCTAAACCAATTTTCCTTGATTTTGCTATATGAAATTGTTAAACTACTGACATGTCCAAAGATAATTTCAAAATAGCTAGCGATTCTAAAAACACAAAATATTTATCAGAATAATGATCATTTTACCAATATGTCAGAATAAGTTGCAATAAATAGCTATGGCAGAATTAGTTGAAGAGAAGGTGCACAATTTTCTTTCAGTACCTCTGAACTTAGTCTGAGACAAGAGAAATATGCAACATTTGATCAAACTTTGTTGTATCTAAAGTATAAATTATTTTCCTATAAAACGTAGGATTTAGTCCAACTTAGTTGCTTCTAATTCAAGCAGAAGTTGAAAACATAATTCTGAGCGAATAGATTTTGACAATAATTTAATTTCATTGTAACTGTAAAAATAGACCCCTAGAGCATGGGAGAATAATCATAGACCTCTTGATGTAGTCTTAAGTCATAGGTGACTATCCATAATACATAATCTCCGTTCTTTGAACAATAAAGAGAGTGGAAAGCCTAAAGAGACAAGCCCATCTATATCAATATTCCATCTTACTAGCCTTGGTCCAAAAACTAGCTTTAAGAAAGTATCCGTTGGAGTGAAGATTGTCTTAAGAAACTGTAGAGTTCATGCCCTATGAACTGACTTCCTTAAGGGATCTAAGCTTAGTCTGTAGAAAGACCTCTATTTTCATCAATACCTTCTTGGGAATGCCTTCTTTATATTATTGCAAAGTTATTTAATATTCTATGATAGTTTGGTTCTTAACATGGATTTATAACTGCTTATTGAGTACTGAGTTATAGAGTATTGAGTATTGAGAGAGACAGAGAGAGGATGACAAAGGCTGCTGAGGCTCACTACTGTTAGACTGAAAACTTGTAGGTATATTGTACTGAAAAACTCCAAAATATGCTAATGACTGAAATATGAGTTTTGTGTTTACTAAGATCATGTGCTTAGTCTCCTCTCAAAGACCTTCTATTTACTCTGAAATGTGTGTCTTTCACTGTGTTCACAACAGAGATTCACAAACTTCAATTTCTCCCTAAACTATGCTCCAAATCTATGTTACCCTTCTCCATACAACTAGCTCTCTTTTGTTGTCCCATCTAGGCCTTCCCACTCACTGTTTTAGTCTTTGGAAACCTACACAAGGCACCCTACAACCCATGGTTTTGCTACAACAAGAGCTCAAAACTTTGTTAAAGGGTTAACACCCTTTTCTCCACCTGCGCTAGTCTCTGTGCACCTGCAACTTGAAGAGAAGCCCCTACAATAGGCCTCTCGGCCCTCAAATAGTCCTCCATGCAATGTTGCACCTGTGGCCCTGAAACCTTACCTCAGACCTATTATTGCATATAGATTTTTGTTAAAAATGATTTATATGGGGAAAAATGTGTGTTTAAGGTTGCAGTTGCTCTTAGGATTTTACACAAGACTATTATTATGATGGTTTGTAAATCTCCAATTATCTCCCAAGTCTACTAGTTCTCAGCCCACTCCAAACCACAACATAGATCATCGAAGAGACCATCGATTCTTTCTACCTCTCATGGTTTAGTTTATCCTGTTAATTGCAACCCAATCAAACTCTTGCATTGGGTGAGCTCTTCTGTTTCCAAAATTTTAGGCTTCTGAGCCAGATTCGAGGTGTTGTGAAGAAATTATATGGTGAAAGGAAGATTTCATCTAGATTTAGAGGAAATAGGAGGCTAAATCGAGGCATTACACATTATTGAGAAACATTCCACTTCTTTAAATTGGGCTAATTTTGTTTCAGGGAACTATTCATGCACTTCAGATCTTATGTTGGTGCCGTCACATGATCATTGTACTCTAGGTTTACAAGGAATGATTAAACATGACTTTGGATGGTGGGCTTGTTTGGTAGAGGGTGAAAAAGATCCATATGGTAGAACCCTCCATATTGATTTTCAACATGAGAGATTTGTTGCAAAGGGTTACAATGCAAGGCAGTTGGCTGCAAGAGCTCCAGGTGTTCCTTTGTTTGAAATTTTTGTAACAAAAGACAATGATAAAAAATACAAGGAGCACGTGGTCTACTTGCAGCAAAATGGACAATCTGCAAATGCTTCCTTTTCAATATCACCTAAAGCTACTGAAGAATTAGATACTGACACAGAGAAAAATGATGATGCAGATGTGGGATATGAGGGATTGAGATGAATTCTTAAATTTCTTAAAGCTAGGATGCCTGGCCTAAAATTCAAGGTGTTAAAAGTTGTGACTCTAGAACAAGAAAACACATATATAATCTCAGGGGTTTTTGAGTAGTTAATCCAGGATGTCAATAAAGAGAAGGATGATGAAACTACTAGTGAAGATAAAACTGGAGGTGATCTACATAATGATAAAGCAACTGTAAGAGGCAATAGTGATTTTATGCAACTTATTAAAATTGTTGTTGTGAAAGTTGCCAATTGTACTCTTTTACAAAGTATTGCAAAAGATGCACCTCCAAGCCTTCTTGTAAGAAGGGGTCATGATTCCTTTTGTTTTCACATTAAGGATGATGCCTCTTGACAATCTGTAAGAGGAATGTAACTGTCACCTTCTTGGAAAGTTGCAACAGTTGCAAAACAGACATAGATAGATGAGCATGTTAGCACTCAACTTAGTGATGATGATGTTTTTCTCACTCATTTCTCTCAGCTTCAATCTTTTCAACTTTTGGCTTTTAAGGAAATTCCTAAGCTCTAAGATCTAGCATTGGCCAATGTGTGATCCACTTAAAAACGTAACGAACTTTGTAAGAGGCTTTCTGTTTTGTCTGTAGATTAACTTAAGGATGTTGTCTGTAATACACTTAAATTGCTTAAGAACATTGATCCATGTGTTGAAAGAATGTATTTCCTTACCGAGGCAATGATTTCTACTTTTGAGAAATGATAGTCTCAAAAGGAAGCGATAAATGCTCTCTCTCTTTATCCAAATGAACAAGTCATGCAGGATGAAAGCAATGTACCCAGCATTAATTACACTGGTGAAGGATGCTTGCCTCTTCCAAAATGTAATCTATAATTTCTAACTCTCCATGACTACCTCCTAAGAAATTTCAATCTTTTTTCACTTGGAATTGACATATGAAATTCAAGAAGATATCCAAGATGTGTTTCCTCGACTGGCAGCATATATTAATAATGAAGGAGAAACTCACTTTTGAGGATGGTCTTGGATGGATGCTCCAATCAAGGAGTTAAAAGTCACCAATGTAAAGCTACCAAACATTGGAGAGGTGAAACCATCTGTTGTTACTGCAGAGGTTACATACAGTGTTTCAAGATACACATCACAAAAAAGGTTTGAATGGAATGGGCTCAAGGAACATGATGTTATCTTTTTGTTATATGTATGTCCTTTTTTAGAGTTGCTTAGTGGTGAGGGAGAATCAAAATTAAGTGTCCCAGAAATTTTTTGGCTCCAGTATGTACGTGAGTGTGAAGTCACTGAGATTTGGGATGAGGATGGAAACCTTATGAATGAATTTACAAGAAGGATAGAAAAATCCAAATGCATGAATTGAAGAACTATGGCAAAACATGACAGAGCATTTGGAGGCAGGGGGAAATAAAGTTTCATTAATGGGAGAAAGAGCGAGTCTATCGCAAATTTGTACCAGTTTGAAATAGTATAATAAGTCACAAGTAAATAGATTCCAAAATTCTAAGGGAGAAGAGTTTCGAGGCATAAAATCTGTAGCTCCAGATTTCAAATCAACAAATCATGCACCACTAAATCAAAAGAATTCAAGGCTAAACACAAAAAATAGTTTTAGGACCCGCTCCAATAGTAAAACAGATATAAGAAATGCAGGAATTGTTTATTTTTAATTTTTAAGATGCTTTAAGGGTTCCCAATAAAATTCCTATAAATCAACTATCTCATTAAAACAAAGAACATGATCCAACAACTTAAAACTGATACTAAAACAAATATAATGAAGCCTATCTTTGTAGAATAAGAAAGATAAATGAACCATAATCATGAAGGTATTAACAACACATAAATCCTAGAAAGACTCACCCCAAATAGATTCTCTATCAGTGTTACATTTGAGATTTTCTCCTGAATCCTGCTCTATTTAGGTGTCAAGCTTCATGAGATGAAACAAGATAGAGACCTCGTCTAGGTTAAAAAGCTAAAATCAACAAAATCTTTAAGAAGAAAATTAGAATATTGGGGGTACACCCAAGAACCTCTTTGCTTTCAAAGCTACAGATATAATGGACTCTAAGAAATAACATTTTGCATCTCCTTTCTCTAGAGAATGCATAACAAGCAAGAAGAACTACAAAGCATCTAAACCTAACCATTTTCCATACTATTGATAAATTGAATATATTGAGAACTAAATATAGCTACATAACAATTCATGGATAATTTGTTACATCATAAAGGAAAGACTAATAAAATCATATGCAATAAGCTAAAAACTGTAGTGAACATTTATAAAAGGAACTAGATAAGTTAAATTTACAAAAAGTAAATTGATAAGAAATGCAAGTCAAAGAACCAAAACCATGGCAACTAATCGGTGACTATGCAACTGTAGCAAGAGTCGATGCAAAAGCCAGTTCCATTTTCACTATGATATGTAGGATAGAAGCAATCTATCATTGCAATATTAAAGAAACACTCCTAGAGTTTTCCTCCTCTCTTCAAACTCTAAACCTGGGGTATAAATCCCAATGAATAATGTGTAAATTAATAAGCTAACCTCCAACAATGTACAAATTTAAACCATAGAAGTTCAACTAGATGTATTAAGTGGGGGATCAGGGGTTTGTTTTAATGCAGTGTGGTTGAAAAGTGAACCAATCTTGTTTTCCATTTGTCCTACTTGACCTTCAAGTATTTTTTCCCTCGGGTCATGCACTTCCTTCATTGGCTCTGCATGCTTGACCTGGGCACAGTTCTCTAGTGTACCTGTACCATCAAAACCATTCTCCTTCATTATATCAATTGAATATTGCTTGGGTTCTTGAGGCTCTCCCTCACTCTCCAAATCCCCATGCTTTTCTTCATTCTCGAGCACTAGATCTTTCTTTATGGCACCTTCTGCCCCTTGTGGTGCCATCTCTTCCGCCTTCTCATCCATTTTATTTATTTCTTAGTTTTGGACCCATGTATTTTTTGTTTTGTTTTATATTTCCTTTTTTTCATCACTCTCTTATTCTACTTCCTTCTTCTTATCAAGATTATCTTCTCCCTTCCCTTCTTCTCCCTTTTTTTGATTAGCATATTCCCCTGTTTCAGCCATATCTTCCCCATGATGGGTATCATGCATTTCCTCTTCCTTACTAGCTTCTACTCGTGATTCTCATTTCTTTGCATCTTTTGAATCTCGTTTTGATTTTATAGATCTCTTTGGTTTTTTCTTCAATTCACTTTCTGGTGTTTTGACTGGTGATTCCTTTGCTTTTTCACTTATCCTTGAAGATCTCCTTGTTGGTGTTACCTCACCTATGGTACAAAGAAAATGTCAAATTATATTTTCTAAAAGATACATGCTAATATCCTCACATGCCAATATACATGCCAATACCCTCTTTTGCATTCTTATGGAATCCTTCAACCATATTAGCACATTCCCTACACAAAGAAAAGCAAACGTTCAAACCCTCTTTCATATACGAGAGAATCAAATCATATAAAAACAAATGACAAGAAATTAAAAAACTTTCTACATAAAAAGAAAGCATGTAATTCTAGCATGTTTGCATGCACCATAAACTATTACAGACCTTGTACTTGAATAAAATCAAGTAGGAAATACTAGGATGTAAAAGACAATGGGTATTCAAGATTTACTTGAGTTCTGATTCTCTATAGTATGAATGTTTCTGAAGCAGTCTTGCCCAAGTTGGCATCCTTTGCACGATGTGTTGTGCCATCTCTATAGCTGAGGTTTCCAGCATAGATGCTTTCCATTTCAATGCTTCATACTCAACTAGGCATAATTCAAGAAGATATAATGCTAGCTTCACAAGCTGATCCATGGAAACAAACCCAAAAGAGCATTAAATTTATAAAGATCCCATTTATGGAAGATTACCGTTAGAACAAAATAGTGCATGATGCCTCTCATGCAACACATCGAAAATACAATGCATTTCATAACATAAGTGAGGCTCAATGCTATTTAAATATTCACTAAAATTTCAAGCAAAGTAGAAAACCTATTTATCAACCTAAGTAGCCTTTACAAACCTTTTCATGAAAACAAAGGGCGTTGGTACAACCAAATTGAATCTTAATTGGTTAAGAATCAATTTCTCCTGAATAAAATGAAGCATACCATAAACATGAGAAAAGATAACAATTCTAAATATGAATTATTTAAACAATTAGAAATATAAAGATTGAAATATGGGAGACAAGTATGACATAATAATGTGAGAAAACAAAATCTCACCATGGAGAGAAATTCACCACATGTGTAAAAGTTATTTGAGATTGTAATTAGTTCCTTAACCTATAAAGCCCTTAAGGAAAATGAGTTAGAATGTGAAGCCTTATTCTAGATGCCAAATCAAGGGCACAGGAAACAAGTTTCTAGTCAAAACAAATCAATGCAAAAGTTCAGCTTAACAATAAACTTTCCCTCCTGTCATTGTTTACCACCTTGGGAGCCCAAATTTCTTCATATTTGGAAGCAACTAGCATGGCAGTCAACCCCACTAGTTGAATATCCTTTCTTGTAATAGTGTACACCACAGAAAGAAATATATCAATCAGGTTAATCATGAGAAAAAGTGTCTCATCCATTAAGTCAAATTTTAGATGCACCTGTAAGTGCAAATTGTTTATGTTAGAAAATTATCAATGGAAAGGTACCAAAAAAAATTATTATTACAAGAATAGATAGATATTGATATGTATTAATCAAGTACATCAATCAGCTAGTCAATAAATATTTCCCGCATCTTCTGGTTGATATCAACTTGGCTTGACATGTAGTTTGATGAGATATTGTTGCATGCCTGGAATACAACAAACACAACAAACCAAAATAGAAACAAATTAGACATACAACTATTTATTCAGAGTTGAATCTAAACTATAGACATGGATCAAGGCTCACATCAATGCTTGATCTAATGTCCGAATTCATAAATTATAACCTTCCATGATGCTTAAGTGTGCACTTTCATTCTCCAGTGGAGATATTCAGTATGGCATAAACACACGCTGCTCACATGTAATCATTGCATACTATATGCGATGAAAAGATAGTGTCTGATTACATTGTTTAAATGAATTGTATCCTTCCAAGACAAGATGTTGTTATTTCGAATAGAACAAAAATAGTTTGCAAGGCTCCCATGACAAAAGGGACGTACCTATGTATACCAATAGAAATGGTAAATCTATTGAACATATTCAACTATAGGAAGTTGATTTTCATTATCTACTTTGTCAATGTTGGGCAAGTCTCCTTCCTCTTCCATGACATCCTGCTCAATGGCTCCAGATGCAAGTTGTTTAATAGAAACCATTGGATGGAAATTGGAGCTATGGATTAGATATTTTACCCTTCACTTGCTTTTGCAAAGGAACAAAGTAAAACTCTGTGAATAAAAAGCACCATCTACACATGCTAAAATAAGGGTAGTGGACCAAATGATCCTAACCTCACTTCTAGTAGTCAATGTTGATGTAAAAGCTTGTGGAAGCCTTGTCTTCCTTTTTGATGCATCAGTCAATGGCATTCTTCTTGAGACACCTTTAGCTACAGGTGGGCAGAACCTAGACTTGGATGCATTTGAAGCATCTTTTCCTGAGATGTCAACATTTGAAGGCCTTGGTGGTCTCCCCAAAGCTGAAGTACATTTGCTAAAGAGGCCAGTAGTAGAAGGTGTCCCTAAAGCTGAAGCGTGTTTACCTAAGAGGCCAATAGTAGAAGACCTCCCTGAAGCTGAAATGTTTTTACCATAGAGACCAGTAGTAGAAGGCCTACGTTGTATCCTTGAACTCGATGGATCATTGCTTGATTCCTCAACATTCGAAGCCTTGGGAAGTTTGCCTAAAACTGATTCACGTGTATGTAAGGGTCCAACATGGAAATACCAAGTGCTTTTCCTAAACCTACTACATGCTTAGATTTTGAATCCAAAGTTGATCTAATGCTTTCCTTTTCATATTTGTTCCTATGTGGCCCCAGTGGTTAAATGGCAGCAAAACAAAACAAACAGAAGTAACATAAATACATGTAAACCATCCCAACTAAACAAGCAAGCAAAGAGCCCTGTTATTGACCTCAATATATCAACACGCAGTTACCGATCTGAAATAGAGGCCAATGTATAAATCCTAGTAATAGTGAACTCAAATCATTCACCTCATGCTACATACTAACACCTAGGGATTGATATATGATAAATAAATCAGACAACTGTTTAATCACACATAAATTATAGAACCATGGATGATGTACATACCATGGAAGATGACTTTGTTGTAGCACTCGTATTCTTGACATCGACACCAAACCTCCTACACACCCAATTCTAATTGTTAACTCTAATTGGTAAAAACCCAAAAATATCTGCAAAAGACCAGAGCATTGTATTGGGAAGTCGAATCTACCTGGACATTTTCTTATCAACAAGCTGATTCTGCTTCCTAGATTTCTTGTGGAATGAAAGAACCTGCTTACTCTAGCTTAATCTCATCACCTCCATTGGGTTTTTAAGCATGGAACCCTAGGTTCCCAATGTCTGATAAACCCCTTCTAGGCCTTGTTTTGGCCCACATCACCGCTACATCACAGAGCATGCATATAACCTCTATCAAATCGATCTCTGTTTTACACTAGTCATATATAGCCATCAGTGTTCATATAAACACTAATAAATATGTACTACATATTTGCTGATATTAGGTTTTGGTCTGGGGTTTGGACAACATAATACTTCTAAATACCTTTGCTAGCCATGGGCCTATTGGGCTTTGCTGCCCTATTTTTGATTCCAATTTTGGTTTGCTGAAAAGACAAACACAAAGCATTCAGTAACTATTGAACAATCAAACCCCTCCAAAACTGATAAGGAAGCCATAACTGAGCGCGATCCTGAACTTAAACATAAAATCAAATTGAAATTTAAGAAAATACACCAATACCAGTAGTGAAGAGAGATATTCTTTTGGGATGGCCAATAATAGACTTCTTGTAACTATTTCAGAAGCAAGGCATGATTTGATTATAGCCATCATTTCCTTACATGCTTCTATCATTTCTTTGAATAAGCCCTTGATCATTCCTAGATGCACCTCCAGAGAGGTCTAGATATAGCCCAACAAACCCTTCAAATTTGGCAGAAATGATAAATATTACAAAAGGTGAGAATAATGCTACAAACAATCTACCTTGGAGGTATTTTGAATATATATAGATTTCTTTCAGAAGATCCCAGAACATAAGCTTAAATTAGCATGATATTATTATAGAAACCATAGAGAGATAACACAATAATGTCCTCCAAATTCACTTAGAATAATCCCAAATTTTTTCCACAGAGATGCCATTGAAAATACTTAGGTCAAATACTATTGAGGTCTACCAAGAAGAGGGCCCAAATAGGTCCCATAATGGGTCTGAAATCAATTCAAAAATGCCTCTGATGGGGGGGTCTCAGAAAGGTTGAGAAGGGCCTCAGGAAAGGGCTAGTCTGTGCCTTAAATAAGCCAAAAGGAAATGCAATATAGATAAGAATTATCCTCATAAAATAAATCATTTCATAATGACCCAATATCCTTTCAAATTGATTCTGAAGTGCCCAGTATCAAGGGTATGAACTACATGATATTCAAAGTATGTTATTCAAGTTGATTCAGAAGTGCCCTTTCTAAGTGTTTATGTAGTTAATATCATTTATTGCAATAATTCAAGAATTCTAAAATCTTACTAGCCATCTTGGAGATTATGGGATAATGGTGAGACCAATAAGAAATAGAAAACTAGGAACTAGTTGTACATCACCTCCCATTGACAACCTTCCTTGCTCAACAATGTATATTTTTTTCTTCTAGTTGTGTTCTCGAGAGAGATCATAGGTATATTGTATATGAAAGTTTGTGAAAAGTGGCCACCAAGTGGCCTTATTTTCGTTTTTGGAGGTGATATGTCATGCTATAAGAAATTTTCTATGTATTTTCCTTTTCCAAACCATGAAATAGAAACATATGCATTCTTTCTTTGGAAAAATAAAATCAATTGAAATTTGCATACCATTCACCCTATCAAATTCTTGTCAATCCAAAAGTTGCAAAAAATCAGATACCATTCACCTTAAAATAGCCGTTGGATCATACACACACATTTCAAGGCCCACACATATATATCAATGTAGGCAAAAGTAAGAAAGCAAAGTGTCATCACCCAAACAATCTACCAGAAGCACATATCTCAATAAAGTTGTAAAAAATTTAAAAACAAACTACCATCACATGTCCAAAAGCCTTTACAGACAGTAATTAATATTAATGTCATTTAGTGAAAGCACTAAAAGGAAATGCTGAAAATATGATTGAGGACTCAATTGACAATAATAACCAAGTGCAATTTAACTGTTGTAGACCCCATGCATATGGCCAAAACATAAATACTTCCAAAAAGACTTTGATGGCACATTTGAACTACAGACTCTAATTTATATGTCCAATTTTAAAAATAGGAAATCCAACTACCACATAAACATTCAAAATAAAATGCACTTCATGTGCTAGACTTTTCTCTAGTGTAAATATGTTGACTTGAGTGAGCAGAAACCATCCTGACTGAAGCTCATGCCATCAGATTCTTGATATCCTTTCTAGCAAGCAAACCATTAATCTAAAAATTCAAGGAAAATGTTAACATTAGTGAGAATAACCACATACTTATCCAAAAAACATATTCATGAAAAAGGAACCACCTCTTCTTGTTTTTCATGATTAAATGGACCAACTTCAGAGGGAACAAATTAACGTTTGAATGAAACACAACTACAAAAGGATGAATGGCTAGTGAAAGAAACTTACACCAAAAAGCAGGTAGCAAAAAAAGGTTGAGTTATCCCAAACATTCACCATTTGAACTATTCACTAGACCTAAAACCAAAAAGTAGAAAATTAACATCAAATTCATACAAACAAATAAAAGAAATACAACTAATAATTATTTATAAATGATTCAACATATGGAAATACATAAGGAAAGAGAAAGAAGAATGTTTCGAAAATCTACCTTGTTCAATTTTTTCACAAAATCTGAATTTTTTTTTGTAATCACATTCTTCTAATTTGTATGTGTCATTCCTAGCATTGTATGATAAGTTTGCAATTTCTATAACAGATTCAAGTTGTATAAAAGCATGATCTATCAAATCATACGTGTACATGTGTTGCCCCTTTATTCTACTATACCAACATAATTGAAGTTCGATGTCTTCTAATCTACCCAAAAGGTCAATGTCCTTATGGTAATCAAACACCCTATTACCATCCTTCTTCCTTATTCTTTGAACCCTTCCAATGTACTACGTTCTACAAGAAACACCTTGTTTTGTACTTCTAGGAACACCTTTTCTTGCAGTACGTTCAGTGAGGGGAATTGAGTTGATTTCAAACAACACCGCATAATATGATCCAATTCCAAAGCTAATTGAAACACCCTTTTGTGGAGCATTCCCATCTCACCTAAAGTAGACACCATTTCTCACTTTTGTCAACCTATCTTTGGATAATGTTAGATTTCCATTCAACTAACTAACCAAACATGCTTTAAACATATCCTTACCATCAAGATCCATCATTGGCTTTGTCGTTTTGCTTCCATTTTCATCAATGGTATCTAAATTTCATCCAACTTGTGTCTCCACTCACTTTCCATTATTTGCAATTGTGTACCAATAATGATGAAGATTGGAATATAGAGTTGGAACAACTCGGTGGAGAAGCATCAACTACATCATCCACAATTTGGAATGTTGGATAGTTTTGATACTCTGTCAATGGTTTAACCCTCCAAGAAGATTGAGTGTAATTTTCTGGTTGCATTCCAAGAGTTGATGAAATTTCTTGTGCATCCTTCAATCCAATCTTAAGGGCTTCTACAATTTTAGTGTTTTTGGATATTGAATCATATTGTGACAATATGTCAATTTTTTGTATTGTTTCTTGGTGCAATCTATTCCAAATGCTTTCTTTCTTCTTATGAGATTTATGAAAATGAAGCCCTTGGGGATTTGATTCTTCTTCAGCAACTCTATTAAGGGTTCCAATAGCATGAAGAAAGTCAGTGAAATCATAGGCCCTCTCCACTCCAACCATCCAACCAAATTTACTAAAGAAGTTCTCACATAAATATGACCTAGTCAAGTGCAAAACACATGGAAAGTTAGAGTAATGATCTCGAAACAACATCATCAAAAAAATTGAAAAATGGCAAGAAATTTTCACATCTTGATATGCTTTTCTGGTGATGAAATTTATGTTGACATTAGTATGAGATTGTTTATGTACCCAACATAACCATAATGTGATGAAATGATGAACTCGTGAAGCATTTCACCCCCTTTCCCAAAGGCTCAAACTATGAGACATAAAGATGTCAATGTAGTTAGCAACAATCATTAGATAAGTCTCTGTAGCTAGTGTCCTCTCTAAATTTCCACTTGGTGTACTTCTCAACTCTTTCAAACACCTCTGAACATGCCTTGAAGCAATGCGTTGTGTGGATCTCCAATTTTTTTGATCCATCCTCTCTATATCTTCACCCTTAAGCTTGTGATAATCCACTTTAAAATTGTGATAAACCATTCCGACATGACCAAAACTTACGTAATAATTTCCTAAAACCAATTCTCATCGACCGCTAAACAAAGGATTCACTAGCTTTTTTCCGTTGTGGATGTAATCTTGGTCATTCAATCCTGTTACATTGCAACCATTGTACAACCTGGTTAGCCTCCACCCTTCCCAAGGAATTTGATATCGAAGACCTGATGTTGAAGAATAATGCTTCAACATAAGTTGTCTTGTTCTACTATCCCCATCTGAGGAATGACCAACAATAGGTCCCAAATTATTATCCACTTGTTTCTTCGACATAGATTCTACCTTTTCCCATTGATGATAAAAAAAATTTGCATTGAACCTATTGCACGTTGGATGAAAAAACACAACCAAATGAGCAAGTTTTTCACGTAAAGGGTTTGCAATAATAACATGTGCATAATGGCCAATAATATTGTTCTTAAAAGAATCTATTATAATCTCATAGCCTACAGCTCCGTTACTAACTCTCACCAAAAAATGTGATTGGCAATGATGTTTTTCTTTCGTACCACAAAACCCCACCAGTGTATCACTTTTTGCTACCCACCTGTTGAAGCCTCGAAAATTGGTTCAACAACAAGGGGGATACCCACCCGGTCCGGACCTTGGTTGGAAGCTCCTTTTCTGTTTGGTATAGCAGGTCCGACTGGGGATAATGGGACCAGTTTCCCAATTTGTGTGTGTGTGTAAGATTTATTGATGGTTGTGGCTTTAAAAGATTCTAAATGAGATAATCTACTTCTAATTCTAATCTAATGATATGCAATTGTATTCTAAAAAAGCAACGACATCTAATATCTATACTAACCCGGGGTAAGATTTTTTTGTTTTGCGATCTAAAATGATTTAAAATAACAATTGGTAATAAAGATCATTCAACTGTTATAAGAAAAGAATTCAATATAGATGAACTGCTTCACATAATAAGTTAGACGAAACAGTTGTGAGAAGCATATTGCATAGTAATCTATTCACATATCAAGCACAAATAAATAACTATCACCGTACAAAAGTGCCAAATGATAACTCAGGCATTCAAGCATTAACATATAAACAACTAAGCTTAAATATCACTCTAACATAGGAGATAGAAACAGTTAAGAGATAGAAGTACCATTTATAACTAGTTCTACTCATGAGCTTCAAGCGATAATGATTTATCTCTTCTCAATCTGACATCAACTAAGAGTACAGAAGTGCAACATCAAGAGCAGATATCAGATGCAAAAATCAATAAACCCTGTTCCATTCATTCACCAAAACCTCCTCGGCGGGTGCAAAAGTGCATGTTCTGAGGACACGTTTTTGATAAATTTCCGGAACCTTCTCTAAATGCATGAGAAGGGTTTAAATACTACTAACTATGTCTAAAAATAACTTCTTTACAAAAATTTAGGATACGGTTTAAATGACCATCCTTTTTCTAGGAAAAATAAAATAAAACTATTTCTAAAATTAAATCTAAAACTTCACTATTTTTGTATTTTCTCCTTAATGTCGCAAGCATTCAGCATTTGCTTGATATGAGTCAGTTGGTTGACTTTAGCCTTTAAATGTGCTGCAAAATGGAATCAGCAAGAGCTAGCACCATCTTTTCGGTACTGGGCTTACAGGAGACTGAGCAATTAGAGGCTTCCCATTTCGAGAAGTTTTACCCAGCTAATCGTGCATCAGAAACTGCCTTTGTTTCTTAATCTGGGCTTCCTTAGTGCGATTTTCGCCTCTTGCGTGTTTTCTTGTAGCGGATGTAAATTTGAAATTTTGTGAAAACAATGATTATGAGAGCTCTTGATCTTAAGCCCTAAACTACCTATTTTGATGTCAGCGCTGTCTAATATTCCTTTAACCATTTCTGTGCAGGGGAGAATTTTGGGCCTTGCCGCTCTCCGGTGCAGGAATGAACAAGCTAACTCTGCAACTGATGCTTCAGACGACCTTGATGAGCCTATAGTAGCCATAAATCCCATTACTTTAGGATTTATTTCCTCAAATAGATTATGTATGTCTTCCAGGTGAAAATACCCACGTTTCTGTTGCATGCTGTGTCTTTGTGCAAGGGTGGCTTTTCTCTGCCTTCAGATATCAGAGCCTCACCTATTTTCACCGTAGTTTCCTATACACTTCTTTGTATAACCTTTTTTCCTTCGTTCCTGCAGTTTACAAGTGAGGTGAGAGTAATGACAATAAATAACGACGAGAATGCTTTGACTGCCGGAGACATTTAAAAAAATGCCACCTTACGTGAACTGGCTCTTTGATAAACTCAAAAATATATTTCATTAACAACTGGCAACTACTTCATTAATGAGCATTTAAAGCACATAACCATTCTCGTTTAATGGAAACACTTTGCCTTGAATAATGAACCAAAAAAATTTGCGATGAGATGATGCATCACATAATCGCAATATCACAATATTGCATGATCACATGATCGCATGATCGCTCTTTCATTCTTTCGTAAGATTTCTTTTCTATTTTATCGCAATATCACGATATCGCAATATCGCATGGTCGCATTATCGCAAACTCGTAAGTATGTGCATTTTGTGTTTAATGTATTTTTTGCGAGGTGCGATTTTGTGATATGCGATATCGCATATCGGCGTTTTCTGCGGTTTTTCAGCATAAGTGCGTTTTAAAGCATGCGATGTGATATATATGTTTTTAATATGTGATCTCGCATTGCAATCTCGCATTCTTATAATTTTGGCTTGTAGGGAGGCATTCTGTTATCTTTTCTACAATACGATATCCTTTAAGGAGTGATTTTGTCTTCCCTCATCACAAAACTTAAGTTTTTTTAGATATTTTCAAAGGTATTCTCTTAAGTTTATGATGGTAAGTTTTATTGAATACGAAATACAATCACTAATTGATTTTTTTGAATTTTAGCTAAGGGTCCCCATATATTTAGTATTAGTCACAACACTAAATAAAAAGGGGGGTTGTTGGTGTCCATAACACCACCTAACATATTTTTTCACAATTGTTTCATCTTCAGTGAGAAATACAAGAATTGGGCCATCTATACCATGCTTGGCTTTATAAGAAGCATAAATATTTCTGACTGCCTCTAAAATATGCTCGTGCTCCCCTGGGATATATTCTAATGACTTTCTAACTTGCCTTAAAGCTGTAGGTATTGAAGGACCATCTAGATTCAACCTAATAAGGCGATGTAATCTAGGACCTCCCCTTAACTTGATCATCTCATAAAGGGATTTTGTGGAGGTACTATACCTTCTCCCTACTTTTGCATGCATCAAGTAATGAAAAATATCCTTGACAAATTCCAAAACTGCATCTTTACCTTGTAGTTTTCCTTGCTTATGTGCCTCACACACATCCTTGCAAAACCTAAAGACATCCATCCTTTCTGTCAATTCAAACAAATTTTCCTTTAGGGATTTCATTCTAATAGAGAGTGTAG
Source organism: Pinus taeda (assembly GCA_000404065.3). Classification (NCBI taxonomy): domain Eukaryota; kingdom Viridiplantae; phylum Streptophyta; class Pinopsida; order Pinales; family Pinaceae; genus Pinus; species Pinus taeda. The sequence continues at coordinate 215,917 of APFE030460992.1, forward strand.
CAACCTTTTTCCTCTCCCACTAAAGAGATCGCATTGTTGATCTATGGTTAGCATTTTTAACCCTTGTAGTATTCTTCAATTCATTTTGAGTCAAATAGTCGAGTCTTCTACCTTTTCCTATATCTTGTTCACTTCTTTTATTGGTGCACATTGATTCATGATATGATCACATATTGAAGTCATCACATTCTGGAACCAAATTACAAAAGTTGCATGTTAATGAATCAAATGGGATCCCTATTTCAGAAGCCCTCTGGAAATGAATATTCCTATATGTACCATCAATACGACATTCAGTACCCTCATAACATAACATGATCTTGGTATGCTTCTCTATGGCCCAAAATTTTCCACCCCTTTAATCATCCATTAGGACCTTTGTTTCGAATCTCTCCCCATTTCTATCAATATAAGGATACCAATAGCCCCAACATTGTAGTAACAAGGGAGATAATTGAGTTGTAATAAGATAACAACAAACTAATAAATTTGAATTAAGATAAATAAAATAATATACAAATTCACATTCAATTTTAGTCTAAGCTGTTAATTAACACACATGAAGTAGAAGGATTTGCACTTGTAGAACCCCTATGTAATATTGATGGTGATAATGGGACCAAGAACCTAGTCAAACTTTGTTGGGACTTATCATTGGCAGGCTTCTTGGGTCTCCCAACTGTGCCACTCCTTAGCCCAATCTCCTCCTATGAATCCTCATTTGTAGTAGTAGCAGTTTTCTTCTTTGATTTCATGTGTTCATTTAGAGAATTGGCAATATTACTACTTGTCGGCACTAAACAAAACCATTTATTGCATCGTGTACATTCCACTCTCACTTTTTTCATGTCCTTATAGTCTGCAAGTGTTGCTTCCACCACCTTGAACAAATTAGGCTCTTGTGTCTTGTTGAAATCATCTAGAAGTTTGATTTCTTGATCAATTGAAATTGATCTCCAACCATCACTGTTTGTTGTACTTCGTTACATGAAGGAATTTCACTACCACTTGACATTGATAGGCATTGTTGATGGGCCCCTATTTTCATATGATGGTTTTTGAAGTTGTGTGTTGTTCGTGCTGCCAAGGATACACCACCTGTTCCATAATCAATGCCACAAATTTCACAATGGATCTTTATTTTAGATTCTCCCATTTCTGTATATACTTTGAGAGTAATTTTCTCATTGAAAAACTCTTCCATTAAACTTTTAACATTTTTTTCCCAAGATGCCAATACACTAGGATCAACAATTATGGCTTGTTCCACTGACAAAGACATATTTTCAACTCTTGGTTGTTTATGCATCGGTACCTCCACATTCACTTCAATGTTTCAAAAGATTGGTATTGTTTCCACTACATTTGAACACTCTTCTTCCACATAAAATGTGCCTAGTTTCCTCTTGATGCCTACAAGTGTTGTACAAACTTTCCATTTTTTCTCTTGCTTGGGATTTAAACCTGTTCCATCCTGGATAAAATCTAAAGGGTATCCAACGATTTCATCATCCACAATTTCATCACGAATTTCAACAAATGTACAACCTTCTTGACACTTGATCACACCAATGATAGAATTCTCTTCACTGGTAGCAATTTTATAAAAGAGCTCCATATGTTTTTGCACATAAATAAATGAAAAAGTAAGTAAAATTCCATAAGCATATTGGTTATTATAAAACAAAGAGCAGGGAAGCAAGGTATGAAATTTCAATTCAAAGCTCCAAAAAACACAAAGAAATATTACTATTTGGATGAAACACCTTGATTCAAAATGTAATATTGGTGGATTCCTAAAATGGAATTGAAACCAGAAATAAAACATATTACTAAAACATATTTGAGAGTTGATTTATTGTTGCACCATAACTCTTTTCAGCCTCTTGGGTGGGTGTTAGAATACATGTTCTCCACCATTTAAATCATCTAGATTGAGCAAGGCCAATGTGGGTTGTAATTCTTTAACTTGGATAATTTCTTCTTTTGAAGCGAATTATGCAATTTGGGGTAAACAGAGTTCAAAGGACATGACATTTGAGTTCTATAATATCGAGTACACTCCATGTCAGGATCCAGTGAGATCGCATAAGTTCGATAAAACTAGGTTGATAAATGGGTCATTGTCTAGACAAGGAAGAGGCCTTGAAATGCCCAGGTTACTAAGCATTTCAGTATAAAAAGCACCATCAGAATTTGATGGAGTTTTGATGGTGTTTTCATAAAAAAGGGTTTTTAATTTTGTTAGGACTGTGGAGAGTGGAGATAATGTGCTTTGGTTTATTTAAGTTAGAGACTCTGCCTCCAGTTTATGGTCCCTAGACCATTTTATCCTCTAAAAATGATGGTTCATTTTCTAGGAGTCCTAATGAAGGAAGATTCACCCATCATTCTTGTCTACTCTCTCAGAACATTCAATATCATAGGGTCCCTGTGGATGTAGATGCAAGTACATAAAAGGTTGCATGAAACCACTAAAGGTAAGGGCTATAATTCATTTCTTGGATTCCATTCATTGTACATAACTTAGCTATGCTATAGAGAATTTTGAAGCTAAAATGTCACATTGATTGTGTGCCTCACTTTTTCGTAGCCCCAAAGGAACTTGCAACTATGTAAGGAATCACAAAGACATTACTTGTAGTAAATTCAAGAGAAAGCAAGGGAAACTCTTGCAAGATATAAACTGGGGTTAGTTGGATTGGAATTTACTTGTTCAAAACTTTCTGATTTGGTGTCAAAAGTGAAAAGTGAATGTTTTAAGTCTACATTTTCTGATTTGACATTCTCTACTGCCTAAAATATCTTGTCTATTTCAAGAATCTGAAATTTCCCTTCAATAGTCCTAGCCTACAAAATGTTTTGGATATAGTTTCTTCACTTCAAATGGCAGAAGCTGCATATAGAAAATTTGAAGGTTGGTGTTATAAAACAATCATGCTACCCATATGATGTAATAGTGCAGTTTTAGCAGGAAGAAATAGAAAAACATATGAGGCTACAAGAATTGCCAACTAAAGAAAAATTTTCTTCTCTTTTCTTTAGGGCCAAGGACTCTTCAATATATTTTTGCATGAGAAGGCTATTAGTGACATAGCACAAGTAGAAGAAAATGGCAATTGTTTAATTGGTGAAAAGGGAAGTGTGTGAATGAATGGAGTACTTATTGTTTGACCCATGACAACAACATTTGGATTTTCTAGTTTTGTATCTTTGCACAAAAATAACCAGCATTTTCTTCTTTTCACTTTAAGTTTTATCCCTGATTGAATCCTTTAACAGGATAGGCATCATTCCATAGATGTACGATGATACAAATAATGCAATTATACAACTATACACTCTGAAAATTCGATCTTCAATTGTTCTTTGTACCACAGAGTTGGGTCAAGACTTCTTTTAACTTTCAAAAGCTCATATAAATTGTAATGCATGCCTAAATAGATTTGGTTTGCTCCATTTTCCAAAAAACATTGATGTTTTCATGGAAGACTTTATGTATCTACTAACTAATATTGTATTTGTAAAGAATCTTGTGTATTTTCATTGAATCTTGTGTTGGTGAAATTCAATATTTAAATTGTCATTAAACAAATATTCTAGTTTAATATGGGCATACACATCAGTCCCTATCTCTATATTTTACCTAAAGAGAAATAGGCTGAGGTGAATTAATGAAAATTATGATTCAATACTGTAAGGCATTATGCATTTTAACATGGGTGGGTTGTTGACTTGGCATTCATATTTAATCATAGCTTATTATTAATATATGGTTGTAGAGTCACTATTAAATGGTTTATTAACAGATTTGAGGAATTTACCAATCTTGAGTTTGTGAAGCTCATGATTCAAAACTTCTCTTCATACTTATTATGCACTCACTCAATTGTTATTAGGCACCAACATTCTCCTTTATGTCTACACCAGCAACTTATGACAATTATATGTACACTGTTGTCGATGTCAATGATCATGGTACAAGAGGAGCTTGTAGGGTTAACAAAATTATTCACAATGGATAAATAATTTAAAAATAAAAATGTTTTGTTATTCAGTTTTTTAATAATAAAAAAAAGTACATGGAAATCTGATATAATATGAGATTATTCGCCTTTTACATGAGACTTTCAGAGAGAATACAGTTCGAGAGGGGACTGGAATTGGTGGAGGAAATGAATATTTTAACTAATATGGATTTCAAACTTACTGATTTCTAATTTTAAAATAGAGAAGAGAAAACGCTGATTTTTTGGAGAATTTACTATGACACATGATTCTTGTGCTCCACAACTAACTTTGAGAAAGATCTGAAAGAAGTATAAGTCTCCAATCTGAATAAATTAATGGTTTTTCCTGAGAAGATTTAAAATCTATAGGTTGAGAAAAAAATTTCCTTACAAGGACTTGAGCTAAATCTGGAAGGTTCTTATAGCTGAAGGTTAAACTGAAACATCTTCTAGCTTATGGGCACCCAATGTGTGATTTGAATTGTGTTACCAAATTTGTCTTCAAAGCAGATGAAACTTGACTCGATATTGACTACAAGCGATGGTGGGATTTTTCCAAAAGGTTTCTGCCAAATGGCTTAATATATTCCTCTTTAAACCTATTTTGTTTCTTTGGCAAATGTAGCCTTCCTTCCAGTGAGAATGTTCGTATTATGTCATGTCAAATCCACCAAGGTACTTTCGTCAATTATATTTTTAGGTAGGTATTTCTATATTTGATAGAAGTAGGTTGATAAATGGATAACACCACTGCCTAGACAAGGAGGAGGCCTTGAAACACACAGGTTATAGAGCATATCAGTTTAAAAAACAACATCAGAATTTGACAAAGTTTCGATGGTGAATTTGTAAAAAAGGGTTTTCATTTCTGTTGGGACTAAGGAGAGTCAAGACTGTGTGCTTTGATTTATTTCTGTTAGAGACCATGCCTCTACTTTGTGGTCCCTAGACCATTTTATCCTCTCTAAATGATGGTTTATTTTCAGGAATAATGATGTAATAAGAGAAGGACGGTCTAGCTAACAATACTTTTTTTATCTCAACACATTGCAGATCATAGGCACCCTGTGGATGCATATGGAGGTACAGAGAAGGTATTGCGAACCACGATGGGTAAGGGCTATCCTTTCCTGGCTTTCTTTCATTGTACATGGCTCTATTATGCTATAGAGAATCATGAACCTAAAATGTCACATTGATTGTGTTCCTCTCTTTTGAGTTGTCACATAGTTTTCTATATTGCTTTGCACCATCGTCCTTCTGTCACACACATTTCCTCACTGCTTCTACACTAAGTTGGCCTCAACATTGGATACTTAAAGTGAATTTACTTAAAAACGACTCCATAAAGACCAACATGAGACCCAGGTTCTCTGGAAATGGAGGGAAAGCTTCTAACGAAAAATATTTGGGGCATCTGGTAGTTACGCTACGCCATGAGAGAATTGATCAATGCACAACCAAGCTCTTGGGTTGAAGTATAGCCATAAAATTTGTTGTAGATCTCTAATTCGCCATGATGGAAAAGGGTCAAACCATGTGGCACAAGGAAACCCTTAGAAAATACCTTTTTTAGGCTACACAAATCTGGTTTTTGAATGCGAGTAGTTAACTCGAGAGTGAAATATCAAGAAAAGGGATGTCAATTTCTATCAAAGCCACTCCCTGCTACACTACATCTCATCTAACAATCCATTTTGACTAAAATAATACCCTGAATCATGTAGTCCTCAATAATGCGTGGAGTTTCTAAGGACACACAAACTACTATAAACTAGTGTTGATGCTTCTCTGCTAGTCTATCATCTAGGCACTAATCTATGTTCATGTTTGTGACTAGTCATTATTTTCAATTTTTTAAAGTCTCCTTTTTTTAAATGATTTTGGATGGGTTCCCAAAAATTTCCATGAAATTTTCTAAAATTTGTGTTGGGGCAAGTCTCGACACATACTCTGGACGTGGTTCCCTGTTCTTGCATCCCCACTGTCTAGAAACTTGGTGGAACATTGTGTGTTGTTAGTGAACAAAATGGTCAAAATTAATCATCCACAAGTCTTGGTGATTTTTTATGAGTATTAATAACTCCGTGCACATTTCCACTTTAACAAATGCACCAGAGACAACCACACACAAAAATTATTCTCACAAAATATGTGAAATGAATCCTGTAAACATTGGTTTTAATTTTTACATGTACTCAATTTCAATGTTGAAAACCATCTTGATTGTTTATGGGGTCATGACTCTATGAATATTTTTGCAAAAGACTGCAAACCAATATCTACTATTATTTCCACTCAACTTCAGGTTGGTAATCGTATATGTATAAAGTTTTGGCAGTTTAAAAACTTTGTCGAAGCATCCTCTGAACTTTAAAGCAATAAAACACAACCAAAGTGAAGGAAAAAAAATGACACTATGTACGCTCTTCTGATTTGCAAGAGTGGTAACAAAGAAAAATGATGAAAACCAAAGAGAAACCTTTGTATTGGAAACAAAGATAGATTATTCTAATATCTGATAGCTCGATAAAAAAAGAAGAAAACAGCTAGAGCAGTAGTATTTCTATGATATAGCTCTACAAAGAAATTTTCACTATTTATTGGCCTTTCACGATTGTTGTCCTTGTATAGCTACTCCATTTATAGGCCATCGTGTTTGCCACAGAACCTCGATTCTTCATCCTCTGTCGATCTGTTTTGGTAACCTCAAAATGTGGCAAAAGTTTGCAGTATTTGTTTCTTTTGTTAATCAAACTAATGTCAAAAGGTCAACCTGTCTCGTATTCTTTAATGTCACAACCAAAGAAGTACAAGTTTGCAGCTGATTGACTATATTTTATAGATCCAACTAATATATTTTTACGCCATTGTAGTTTTAATTACACACTTTGAAATCTCTCCCGAAATCCTTGTCCAAATACATACCCAAAAGTTGGGACCTATAAAATAGTTTGTTTTGCAAGTGTATAAACATGTCCATTAAATTTTATCATCTAATGAATTTCAAGCATCACTATAGTTCCTACATAAATACATGAACTTGATACAATGGAACCTCTCGTCCTTTGATCGAGTTCGATCCCTTCTAGATCTAGAGCAAACCGATAATCGCAGCTACGAAAAAGGTCCTCTTTCAATAATAAATAAACACAATGAGGAGCAGATGTGTGAAAGCCTAGTCAGGTAAGGTCTTGTGTTGGGCGACCGAGTCAAGTCCTAAGAAACGCAATAGCTAACTTCCTGATAGGGTTCAAACAAGCAGAAGCAGGTGGGTTGCAGCTCCAAAATGAAACTCTTTCCCTTCACCAGTGAAGTGTGGCCCAATTGTTTCCCTCCACCGGTGACATGTAGCTTGATCTTTTCCCTCTGCTTGGCCAAAAAAATGTATAAACAATACCTTAGGTTATATATATATATATATAGATATATTATTGTATGGTATATTGAAACCCTTTAGGCCCTCATTATAACCCCAATATATTATTTTTTGATTTTTCCATTTTTAATGCCCCAATATGAATGCATGTGATATACTAATGGTTTATTAGTGATGCCCCCATGATGTAAATAGATACTCACATCCCTTATCATAATTATTTGGACATTTAATGAAGTGGCATAGTTGGCAAGCCATGTGACAGATTAAGATTTAGAAACATGTATTACTACCTATAATTTATTTGGGCATGGATACTTTATTAAGAGTAATATTAATTATAATATACCCCTCTTTTAATGTTGTAACAACCCCGGGTTAAAAGTTCATGTAATAAAGTTAATAAAGGCAAAATAAGACCAAGGTCATGGGACATGTATTCCAAGATGAATGTTGGAAAAAACATCCTAGTGGTTGTGCATGTGGTTTATTATGGCTAAGGAAATTGGCAAAGGAAATGACAAAGACTTTGAAAAGGCAAAGAGGTATTAATTGGAATTTTATTTATGAAAATAATGGAAAATAGGAGGAAAGGAAAGTGAAAGGTCACAGGTTGCATGTGAGGAGGAAATTGAAGGAAAAATAGCGACATCAATGATAAAAAGAAAAGGCTTATGAGGATCAGTTTGTAGGTTTTTGACAGTTTTGGGTTGGATATCTCTCTCTATTCTCTTTCTCATACTCTTGCACACTTAGAGCATCCTTGGAGCACTCTAGCATTGGAGAAAGGAATGCAAAGGAAGGACAAGCAAGAAAATAAAAGCAAAGATCAAGCAAGGAAGAGTTGGATCAAGTGATTACAGTGGGATTACTTGTAGGTATCGAGTTGCATGTATGATTTCCTTGTTAGTTTTGGCATGCATGGTACATGCATGTGTGTATTTGGTTCTCTTGTTGTCATTGGCATGGGATTTGTCAGGTGTCACAGTGGTTTTAGCTTTTCCTTTCCATTTTCGAATAACCATGGTGTGGTGGGGTTCTTTCATTTAGTTGAGATTTGAATTGCAGGATGGTTTGGGAACTGGGTGAGGTGGTATCAGGAAAAACTCCCAAGGGCCTAGGAATCACTTGACTGGTAATAGTAGGATTGCGATAAATCCTAAGGGTGGAAGTGGGAAAAATCCTCAAGGTATTGGTGAAGAAATCAAGAGGCATTCAAGCTTGTTTAGGGCCTAGTGATCCCTTGACCGGTTTTGGCAGGGTTGTAGTAAAGCCTGGTAGTGTACGTTTTTTTTGGCAGAGGAATCCCTTGATTGCTAATGATGGGATTATGGTAAAGCCTAGTTGTGTAGGCACTTATTTTGGGCCTAGGAATCCCTTGACCGGTTTTGGTGGGATTGCAATAAATCTTGAGGAAGCCTGGTTGTTTTGTTGTGAGTCCCACATTCATGCTTGGAATATAGCATGTGGGTGATTGTCTAAAAGAAAGATTTGGTTCAACCCAATCGATGGTCAGGTGGTATGTGGCATGCCCTCACCTTGTTGGGTTTTGCCTATGTTAGTAAGAGTTACTCTCCTATTGTATTTCATGAGTATTTATACTTTCCATTAGGTGGCTTTGATGGTTGTTCTATCATTGTTATTATTTTGGTTATATGTTGGCTATAAGCATGGTTTTATGAGAGATTCTAGTTATGGATCTTATCATGTTTTGATTGGTAAATGATTGATTATTGAATGCATGACCAAATATATGTTATTGGAGTTATTTTGAGAAGGAATTTGACCTTCTTGATGATTTTCAATTAAGTATGAAACCCTTATGTTCAGATATGCATTTATGACATGTAGATTACATGTTCACAATGTGTTTGATGAAATTTTTGTGATGGTTAGGTCTAGTCAGGTCAAGTTATTGACTAAGTTTTGCATTAATGGATTTGTCCTTGTTCCATTAATCATTTTGGCAAGTTCTATCAAGTTTTGGGTAGAGGTCTGGATACTAACCCTGAAAAAATAGCTCAGATTTTAGGGTAAGATGCTTAGAACTAGGATATCTAAACTGTAGCCGCTGAGAGGTAGGGTTATCCATGTGATTTGAGGGTTACATTCAATGGCTTGACCTATTATGTGAGTGACCAGGAGTCCATATGACTGAAAAGGAAAGTTAACTCAGGGTTTGGGCACCCAGAGTGGTTGTTTAGTTCCTGTGGGTCTTGTAACTCTTGAGGAAGGTCAGTAAGGTTTCTTTTTCTGACCCCATTTCCTTAATGTGATCAAGGAGGTCAAGTCTGAAACCCACCCCTCCCACATTTACCCAATTTCACTAGCTTGCTAGGGTAAACATGAGTTAAGGGCTACTATGAAATGACTCAGCCTCCTAATTACAGTCAAGGAAGTGGAATCGACAAATTAAAACTTTATTAAACTTCCTCTGGAGCTACAAGACCCCAAAAAGCTAAAAAACCACCCCATGTGCCCAAACCTTAAGCTAAACTACTTTTTCACTAACCTAGGTTGCTAGTCACATGCATAAGCATGCATAAACCTGTAAGGTAGTGACTGCATTCCTAATTTCTCAGTTTTGAGCTTGAAACAACGAGATCTGTGCCACCTTTTAGGGATAGACTCCAGATCACTACCTAGAACTTGAAGAGACTTTCCAAAACAATAAATGACAAAAGGAAAAAGGATCTAATAGAAAACTTAATGAAGGACCTGACCTAACGAAACCTAACCTTGACAGTCATTTCGCCAAACACATGGTGAGCATGAAATCTACAAGTCATGAATGCATATATGAACATAGAGATCTAAAACTTATCTTCGAATCATCAAGAAGGTCTAATGGCCTCTCACAATAACTGCAATAAAATCTATTAGGTCATGCATTTAATAACCATTCATTTACTAATCAAAACATGGTAAGTGCCATAACTGGAATCTATCATGAAACCATGCTTATAACCAACATATAACCAGGATAACAACACTGATAGAACAACAATCAAAGCCACATCATATCAAGTAAATTTAGTCCTAAAATAAAAGAGGAAATTAACTCTTATTAACATATGCAAAAGCTAACCAAGTCAGGGACTTCCATGTACCACCCAACCATAGATTGGGATGAACCAAATATTCCTTTCATCCAATCACCCCCATGCCATATTCCAAGCATGAATGTGGGATCTCATGGGATAAACCAATACATAAATGACCAAGATAATCCAAAGGTTAAACCACCTCCACCCTCACACTACCATGATCTCACCTAAACTGGTCTCAAGATTAAAAAACCAAACCAAGATTGGATGCCTCAGAATTCCTTCACCATCCCTTAAGGAATTTTCATGTCTCCACCCACCTGTTGAGGGCTTCCCAAAGAAAAATAGCTCCTGTCCAAAGCCTTGGGGTTTTCGTGAGACCACCTCACTTAGTTATAAAACCTTCAGGAAATCCAAAGCTTAACCAAGAATGAATCCCATCATAAAATGGCTATCCAAAAATTGAAAGGCAAGACTAAAACCACTATCAATCCAGGAAAAACCCATGCCATTTACAACAAGTGAACCAAATACACACATGCATGTTCCATGAATGCCAAAAATAGCTAGGAAGTCACACATGTAACTTGCTACCTACAAGTATTCTTGTTGAAGCAGCTTGATCCAACTCTTCCTTTCTTGATCCTTGCTTTCCTTTGCTTTAGTGTCCTTCACTTTCTTGCTTGCTTTTTTTCTCCTCTTGGTGGTGTTCTCTCTCACACACTAAATCTGAAGCCAAACCGACAAAAGGATGACAAAAATGATGAACTGATCCTTTGATGTATTTTTATTATTGATGCCTCTAATTTCCTCATTTTCATCTATTTTCCTTCAATTTCCTTCTCACATGCAACCCGTGAACTTTCATCTCCCTTTTCTCCTATTTTCCTTTATTTTCATAAATAAATTGCAATTAATGACTCTTTTCCTTTCCAAAGCCTTGTCCAATGCCTTTTCCAATTTCTTTAGCCATAATAAACAAAATGAATGCCCACTAGGATGTTTTTCCCAACATTTAGCTTGGAATATGTGTCCAATGGCCTTGGTCTTGTTTTTCCTTTATTAACTTTATTACATGAAATTTTAACTCAGGGATGTTATAGACCCCTCCCCCTTAGGGGAACACTGTCCTTGGTGTTCAATGCCACCTATGACCAACAAACCACTAAAAACAAAACATACCTACTATGAAGATATAATAGAACATACTGCCTATCAATATTTATAACCCAGCTCGTTGCAGTATTTATAATGACATCCTGCTCAAAGCCATGACCAACATGAGAAACATACCACTTACTGGAG
>APFE030460992.1:228856-262574 GCA_000404065.3 Pinus taeda
AAGCAGCATCCGACTACACTTTGGTGTGATAATCAAAGTGCCATTCAGCTTTGCAAAGATCCAGTTCAGCATCAGCGCAGCAAACACATTGAACTACACATGCACTTCATCAGAAAGCTCATTCATGACCATGTTCTTGAAGTGCAATATTGTTCAACAGATGATCAGGTTGCAGACATCTTCACAAAGGCTCTCACAGAGGCGAAGTTCACTAAACTCGATATATGCTTGGAGTTCAGGAAGTTGTCACTAAGGGGGGATAGGCTCTAGTGCCTCCTTCCTTCTCCTATTGTGTCATATTTATAAATCCTTCAATCCTATCCCAAGTTGTTCTTAAGTATTTCCTATGTGTCGGAATATCCTAACAATAAATCTAACTCGATATATTATTCACAATAAAATACACATATATACTTATGCATACTTGCTCTAACCAACAAATAAAAGGATACAATTCCAACATCCACAACGAAGGAATCTAGAGCTTCACACCTCCACCCTGAAAAGTAGTACCAAGATTCACCTCCTTCATAGGAAGTCAAGAATCTACTGCCAAAGTCAAGCTTACATCCAATGTCCAACACTATGATCCTTGTACTACCTGTTCCTGTTCCCTCAGTGAACAGTTAGTAGCTCATTGTTACATGGAACACTCCCAATGTGCATCTGATTCCATCTACAAATGCTAGTGACCAAAAAAAAATTATTCCCTAACTTTCCCTTCTTTGCTACATAGTCCCTCGAGTAATCTGGTCACCCCCTTCCATGCAATCACTCACCTTTCAAGTTCCCTGACATCCGTTTTCCAGGGCAATCCATCCCTTGGCAAGGTTTCCTCACATCGGAAGGTCCAAAAACCAAGGCATATCCCCACCTCAAAACCATTATACCGGTCATATCATGCTCATTGAAATCAATGGACACTATTGGGTACTAGTGTCCCAAAATGGCCCTACTCCTGAAGTGATTTACCAACATACAATGCCTGTTCTAATTCCGCTTTTTTGTAGCTTTCTAATTCTTGCAATTAGTTTCAACCACTCCAAATGGGAATTTCTGTGCTTTCCTGTACCAATCACATAACTTCCATTAGATTAAAAAGGAACTGAAATAAATTCAAATCATCCCTCATTAGAGGCCTGCCAATAAGCTACACTTGAAATTATCTTTACTTCTTGTCATGACAAGTTAAACAAGATCATTGATCAAATCATCATGTATAAACATATTACATTTTGTTATCTCAAAACACAACCATCATAAATCATAATCATAGATGACATGCATAGTTATAAACTAAAGTAAAATATTGGTACTTAGCTTCCCATGATTCTTTGCTTCTTCCTTTGTTCTTTATCCTTTCCCTGCAAACACTGAATCAGTTGCCAAACCCAGCATGAACCCATTGCCTTCTCTTTAAGCAACAAGGGAATCCAAAGACTAAACTACATCCTTCCTCAATATCAACAAAAAAGCTATGCTGAGACTAAACCGACTCAACCCTCAATATCAACAACAAGAGCATCCAAAGACTAAACCATCTCAACCGTCAATAGCAATAAGGGTATCTCGAGACTAAACTACCTCAACCCTAAATATCAACATGGGCATCTAGAGACTGAACCACCTCAACCCTTAATAGAAACATGGGTATCCTAAGACTAAATGATCTTAACCCTCAATAACAACATGGGCATCTAGAGACTGAGCTGCCTCAACCCTCAATATCAACAACAAGGGCCCAGACAATCCCATACCCGCCTAACCCATGATATTGTACAAGACATACACATACACAATTTACAACACAACACATACACCTATACCCAGTGTACAACACAACACATACACCTACACCTGGTGCACAACACAACACATACATCTACACCCAATGTACAACATAACACATAAACCTACACTTGGTGTACAACACAAAATATATATGTACACACCGTAAAATACCATGAATATACATGTCATGATACAAAAAGTACACAATACCCATAACATAAAACCACATGTACATAGCACTACATGCACACAAAACCTCATGAACATAGCACCACATATGCAACATGTACACAACACCACCTACATGATGTGTACACAATACCACATGCACGCAAAAACACATGTACCACATGTACCACATGTACCACATGTACACATCACCACATTCACATGACACCACATGTACAACATGCACACAACACCATATGTATACAACACTACATATACAACATGTACATAGCACCATATGTACATAATACCGCTTATACGACATGTACACAACACCATATATACATAACACAGTGTATACAACATGTACACAACACCAATACGAGACATCTGGAGACCACACCATCTCTACCAATCAACCTTGCTTCTAGTGTCTTTCCACTATCGATGCTTATCCCAAAATGTCGTAGATCACACTATTTTCATTCTGCTGATATATCTATCATCATTACTTTCTATAACATAAACATGGGCATAAACACATAATGTCAAACCATATCTACATGATACTAACCTCATAGATTTGGCATGGCTACTCTTCCCATTTGATTCCTCATGAAACCAAGAATCTCTTCATGCCATTCACTTACATAAGCAATCATTCCTTCACAAGAATGATCCCTAGTGACCCTGCGAGCCAAAAACATACAAATATATATACATATATAATCATCAACATAAAACAGTCATGATCCTTGATGACCTTGTTAGACAATGACATACATACATACATACATGTATACATATATAGATATCAAGATAATCATGAACAAAAAATAATTACTAGATATCATAAGTTCAAGGTTAAGAGAACTCCCTTTATCCATGCACAACATTGAGAACAGCAACCCCAACTAGCCAAGGCATCTGATGCCTCAAATCCATTTAATTTTATGTTTCTCATGACTAGCTTTCCACCATCCATTTACCTAATGGACCCAACTAATTCAACTGATTGTTATAGCCTTTCCTTCATCTTCCCTTTACTCATGCATTAGGCTTCATCTGAGTCTTTCATTACCTATTGGGTTTCATTCAACTCTCCCCAAACTTCATTAAATTTCCTCTTTCCCAACCAATTCCAAACACCCTCAAAACATAAAAGGCAAGAACAAGAAACAAACAAGAAGAAAACCATGAAATACCAATATCAATATGATACCACAAACAAATTGGCATGGACATGCACCAGACACAAACAAAACTGCAAATAAAGCACAAACAAATCACAAAACACCGAAAGCATAGAAATAACAACATACACCATGATTTAATTCCCATGGGTCCCTGATGCTTCTAAGGGAAAGATCAACCTAAGCCTTCTTTAAGATGTCACAAGGGTCTCTCTTTCCATACAATCCCCTGCATCATACTACCATAAACACATAATTGTCAGTGTATAACTAAATATAGCAATATACGAGTTATCTTACCTTGTTGTGCCAAGCACGTTTTCTTGTAATTGAACACGTACATATATCATATCTCAAGGGACTCCAATTCCTTGATGAATCCAACCATAACTGAAAACCAATTATTATGCATGTCAAATACATCTTCATGAATATATCACATATCCACATAATGTTAGCCAAAGTCAAGGTTAAGAAGACTTATTGTATTCTTGCAAAGCACTCATTTGTTTGGAATTGTGGTTTCCAAGCATAGCCAAAGGAATTCCCACCCAATTCCTTTATTTTACCTTTTACCTTGCTACCATTCAGTCTTACTATGTGCTATCACATCACACAGTCGTTAGTTATATAAACAAATCAATTTTTTACCTTGTCATGTTAATACCAAGCAATTTCCCTACAATTGTTCACACATGTTAGTCACATTAATCAATCATAATACTACAACTAGCACCTACTTGCATGCAAGTGCATATTAGTTGTCTCAACACATATTGGGTTAGTACAACTTAAAATAAAATCATTCCTTCATGCAATCTTATAGACACATACTCATATCATGCAATTAATCAAACATTCAAACAACTTATAAACATACCATGTTAGATATAACAAATAGACGACATAATAAAACTCATACCTCAATGTGTTTTAGGGGCGGCTATCACATATGCACAAGTCAGTCCATATTAGTATGATACAATATCACAAGTATATCAACTCATACATGAATATCACATCCATAACCATCTGCATAGGCCAATCCTGATTAGCATGATACATATAACATCAATATCTTAAATTTAATGACCATAATCACCATGCATATGACCACAATGCATATTACAACAAGTTACTACCCTCCATGACTATCTGACACACGTGCATATGACCGCACTGATCAACTAGCATCTATCACGCATGTAACCCTAAAAATAATAAAATTATAGGCATGCATATAATCATGATGCATATAACGACCATTAACCATCATACCTACATGCTCAACATACCGACTTGTATGAGGATCTACATTTGCTCCAAGGTCTAGAGTTGCAAAATCGCTTTAATATTCTACATCTCTTAATCCATCTCAGCCAACATGTCGACATCATAACATAACAACAACATCATGATTACAAAAACTGCAAAAATGACTATCACAATGCATGCATAAAATCACATAGACCACTAGCATGCATGCATGGAAAACACATTCCGCCCATCCAGCCTAAGTGTTTGAACTATGCTCTGATACCAATTTCTATCCCACCCCTCCCACATTTACCCACTTTCACCAGCCTTCCAGGCTAAACATGAGTTGAGGGCTACTATGACATGAATCAACCTCCTAAGTACAATTAAGGAAGTGGAATCAACAAACTGAAACTTTATTGACCTTCCTTGGGAGCTATAGGACCCCGAGGAGCTAAAAAACCACACCAGGTACCCACACCTTGAGATAAACTGCTTATTTACTAACCTAGGATTCCATTAACATGCATAAGCATGCATCCATGCAATTATAGGCCTCCAGTCGCATGCATAAGCCTAGAAGTTATCAAATGTAGTCCCAATTTCTCAATTTTGAGCCTACAACTGCGAGGTTTGTGCCATCTTTTTAGGGCTAGACTCTAGATCACTACCCAAAATTTGATGAGACTTTCCAAAACAGTAAATTATACAATGAAAAGGCCTCTAATACAAAACTTAATCAAGGACTTTACCTGACCAGGCCTAACCATGACAGTCATTTCGTCAAACACATGATGAGCATGAAATCTACAGGTCATGAATGCATATCTAAACATAAAGATTTGAAACTTATTTGAGAATCATCAATAAGCTCTAATGCCCTCTCACGATAGCTAAAATGACATCTATTATGTCATGCATTCAATAACCATTCATTTACCAATCAAAACATGATAAGATCCATAACTAGAATCTATCATAAAAACATGCTTATAACTGACATTTAACTATGATAATAACATTGATAGAATAGCCATCAAAGCCACATCATATAAAATATATTTACTCATGAAGTAAAAGAGGAAATTAGCTCTTATTAACATATGAAAAAGCCAACCAAGTCAAGGACTTCCACTATCCACCCAACCATAGATTGGGTTGAACCAAATTTTTCTTTTAGCCAATCACCCATGTGCCATATTCCAAGCATGAATGTGGGATCTCATGGTATAAACCAATACATAAACAACCAAGGGAATCTAGAGATTAAACCACCTCCACCTTCACACTACCATGATCTCACCTAAATTGGTCTCGAGATCACAAAACCAAACCAAGCTTAGATGCATTAGAATTCCCTCACCATCCCTTACGGAATTTTCCTATCTCCACCCACTTGTTGAGGGTTTCCCAAAGAAAGCCATCTCCACCCCCAAACCTTGGGATTTTCCTGAGACCACCTCACCCATATCAAAAACCTTTTGGGAATCCAAATCTCAACCAATAATGAATCCCATCACACCATGGCTATCTGAAAATGGCAAGGCAAGGCTAAAACCACTATCAAACTAGACAAAACCCATACCAATGACAACAAGTGAACCAAATACACACACGCATGCCACAACTAGCTAGGAATTCACACATGAAACCTCTTACATACAAGTATTAATGTTGAAGCCACTTGATCCAACTCTTCCTCGCTTGACATTTGCTTTCATTTTCTTTCTTGTCCTTCCTTTTCTTGCTTGTTTGTTGTCTCCTCTCGGTTCTCTTCTTTCTTTCACACTAACTCCGAAGCCAAGCTGACAAAAGGCTAACAAAAGCAGTGAACTAATCCTCTGATGCATTTTTATTATTGATGTCTCTGATTTCTTCATTTTCCTTTAATTTCCTCCTCACATGCAACATGTGACCTTTCATCTCGCTTTTCTCCTATTTTCCTTTATTTTCATAAATAAATGCCAATTAATGCCTCTTTGCCTTTCCAAAGCCTTTGTCAATTCCTTTTCCAATTTCCTTAACCATAATAAACCAAATGAACACCCACTAGGATGTTTTGCCCAACATTCAACTTGGAATATGTGTCCCATGACCTTGGTCTTATTTTTACTTTATTAACTTTATTACATGAACTTTTAACCCAAGGTTGTTACAAAGTCATGTGATAGTAGCCTGCAACTCATGTTTACCCTGAAAGGCTAGTGAAAGTGGGTAGATATGGGAGGGGTGTTTAAAGATTGGTAGCAGAGCTATGTTCAATACTTGGATTGCATGGGCGTGATGTGTTTGTCATGCATGCATGCCAGTTTTATATGTTTTATATGTGGTTGTTATGCATTCATTAACATGGTTATGGTTGTCGTGCACAAGGCCATGGTATGCACTTGGTATTTTCATGCATGAGGTTGATATATTGGTATGATTATGATTATACATGTATCATGCTAATCGAGACTAATTTTGTAGAAGAGATAACCTCTCTTGAACGTCACTGAGGTATGTTGATTATGTTTATATTTTGGTTTAGCTAACATGGTATACATGTAGGAAGAATAAGATCAAACATGACTAGAAAAATTATGGACTACAATTCACAAGACTCCCCTTATAGATCAAATGATAAGCCAAGAGATGAGTACTCTTTAGACATAGCAGACACATTGAGAAGTTTGAAGGAAGAGATCAAAAGTTGCAAGGCAGATAATGACATGATCACTTAGTCACAAGAAAGGCTTTCCAAGGTATAGGAGAAACAAGCAGAGGCCAATGCAATTATCCCTAAGAGTTTGTTAGATTTGTAGAGACATGGATATCCATGGATTAGTTATGGACATGAGGACATGACTAATTGGGCATGTGGTAGCATGTCTCATGGTGGTCACAGGTCAGACATGGATGACACAGTCAAAGATGGTAGGATCTTGGATACACCTTATAGGAGAGGTAGTGGACATAGGTTCTACTCAAGTTCTAGTTCAAACATGTATCATGGTCATCATCGCTATCATCCTTATAGGAGGAGTGACAAGGGATATTTTCCAAATGAGTTCAAGAAATCCAAGGAACCTATATTTGATGAAGAATAAAATAAGCTGGAAGATGTAGAGGCATGGTTGTTTAATATGAAGAAATTCTTTGAGTTGCATGACTATACATAGAACATGAAGTCTAGGATGTACATTTTCAACATCAAAGGGAAATCAAACATCTAGTGGGAAGGTATGAGGTGTGTTAGAGAAATCAGGATAAAGGATTTGAGTTGGCATGAATTCAAAATAAAAATCAGGAAGAAGTACTTATGAGAGAGGTACTATAATAGTAAGGCCAAAGAGTTCTACAAGCTAAATATGGGATCGATGATAGATGAGGAGTACATGACTAAGTTCATGGAGTTATTGAGGTATGTTTCATATCTTAGGGATGAGAATACACAATTTTATATATTTATCGGTGGATTTCCATTAGAATTTAAGGATCAGATTGAGTATGATGAGCCTCAGTCATCGGAGAAAGTCATTGGAAAGTTGAAGCACTGTTATGAGCAATTGAAGCTTAAGAACAAATCTAAGTAGGGTTGGAAATGGAATGACAAGACTAAAGTAAAATGGCCATCAAAGCGAACAAGACCTCAAGATGTAGGTGAGAAAGATAACGTTGCACCTTACAAAAGTTTAATGCAATTGATAAGGGACATGGATCTTAACTTTGAGAGAAACAAAATAGAGGTGATGGTAGGAGATAATTGCAGTGTTTGATATGTGGAAAGGAGCATCTCAAGAAGGATTTTCTGTCATATCATGGTGGTAATCCTAATATCTACAGTGCTCCAGGAGGCGTAGATAGTTGGGGATGTTTGACCAAGCATTCATAGGATCTATGCGACATCGGATAACAGGCACGCAGATCACTAGGCATATATTATCAAGATGGATGATAAGATTTGTGATCAAATTGTTTCTATTTTGATTGACCCTATATATAACTATAGTTATGTTAATCCTAACCTGGTGGATAAGTGTTGTTTGATAAAATAAGTGCATGTAGAGTCTTGGTTGGTGCAATTGTCTATAGGCACTAAGAAAATAATTCATCATTGGGTAAGAGATTGTGCATTTGGGTTAAATGGTATGCTTACATCAACACACCTGAATGTACTTCCATTGGGTTTGTACAATATGCTTATAGGTATGGATTGGTTGTATCTTCATAGGGCTAAGATGGATTTTTATGAGAAGGTTATTGAGTGCTTGGATGATAATGGAGAACAAAGAATCTTGTAGGGTAAGAAGAAGGAAACATGAGTCAAGATGGTTACAACTATGCAGGTGAAGTGTAGTCACAAGAAAGGATGTGTGTTATTTGCATTTCATATCTCTAGTGATAAAGGTAAATAGGTTGAGGACGGAAAATTATTTAAGAGGTACCCGGTCTTACATAAATTTTAGGATGTGTTTCCTACAGATATTTCAGAGTTTCTGCCTCACAGGGAAGTGGAATTTTCTATTGAGTTAGTACCAGGAGTAGCACCAGCATCAAAGGCACCTTATAATATGATGATTATAGAGATTTTGGAATTGAAATTTCACTTGAAGGAAATGCATGACAAGTGATATATTAGGCCAAGTGTGTGACCTTGGGGTGCACCAATATTGTTTGTGAAGAATAAGGATGGTACTCTTAAGTTGTGTATTGATTATAGACAGTTAAAGAAGGTGATGATTAAGAACAGGTACCCATTGTCGAGAATCAATGACTTGTTTGATTAGGTTAAGGAAGTAGAAATGTTCTTGAAGATTGATCTAAGATCAGAATATCATCAGGTACACAACAAACAAGAGGAAATATACAAGACTACGTTTTGCACCATATATGGGCATTATGAGTTTGATTGTATCTTTTGTTTTGACTAATGCACAAACTTCTTTCATGTGTTTGATGAATAGTGTGTTGCATCCTTATCTGGAAAAAAATGTGATTGTATTCATTGATGATATATTGATATATTCTACGAATGAAGAAGAGCATGTTGAACACTTAGAAACAATGTTGATATTTCTAAGAAAGAATCAGTTGTATGCCAACCTTAGTAAATGCAGTTTCTTTCATTAAGAGGTACATTACTTGGGCCATGATATCTCCAAGGAAGGCATAGCAGTGGATTCAAAAAAGATAAGAGCTATCATGTACTGGGAAACTCCTAGGAATGTGGATGAGGTCAGATCATTCATGGGGTTAGCAAGTTACTACTAGAGGTTCATCAGGATCTTTTCACAAATTTCCTATCCTATTACATTGTTGTAGAGGAATGGAAAGAAATTTGAATTGACAGAGGAATGTGTAGAGAGTTTTCAACAGTTGTTGACAAATGATCCAGTTCTCGAGATTGCCAATCTGGATAAAAAGTGTGTGGTGTGTACAAATGATTACAAGAGAGGACTTGGTGGAGTATTGATGTAGGAGGGATAGGTGGTATGCTACGAATCAAGGAAACTGAATGAGCACAAGCAAAAATATGTGTCATGTGATCTTGACTTGGCAGTGATCATTCATGCATTGAAGATGTGGAGACACTATCTTCTTGGTAAGAGGTTTGTATTGATGAGAGATTATAGTGGACCGAGATACTTGTTTGACCAACCTAATCTGAATGTGAGGTAAGCTAGGGCCACACTTAGTGATTTTGAATTTGAGATCAAGTACATTAATGCAAAAGAGAATTGGGTTGTAGATGCTCTTAGAAAAAGAGTACATGTAAATGACATAGAAACTATGAGTTCATATGGGACAAATTTATAGGATTGGATCTTACAGGAAAGACAATAATATGATAGGTATAGGGAGATTAGTCATAAGTTACAACAAAAGAGTACAAGTGAATAAGATGTGGATTATCATCTCACAACAGATGGTTTGTTCATATTTAGGGACAAGATCTATGTGTCGAACAATAATGAGCTCAAGAAACTTATCTTGCAGGAATTTCATATTAAGTTGTATTTAAGACATCGAGGATATCAGAAGACATTGATAGTTGTGAAGAAGTTATACTATTGGACGAATATAAAGAAATAGGTATCTGAGTTCTTCGCTAAGTGTTTGGATTGTCAGTAGGTAAAAGAGGAGTGTAAGCATCCCGATGGTTTACTACAACCGATTCTGATTCCAGAATGGAAATGGGAGGTCATTTCCATGGATTTCATTATAGGTTTTCCAAGGACATCTAGACAACATGATTCCATCATGGTTGTGGTTGACAACGGTATATCAGTTCATAGCAATTAAGTCTACTTATTCAACTGGTGAGATAACATAGGTTCATTAGGTAGATAGTGAGGTTGCAAGGTGTTTCGAAGAAGATTGTATTCTATAGAGATGCCAAGTTCACTTCCAGGTTTTGGAAGGATTTATTTGCAAGTTTGGGTACATAGTTGGCCTTCAATACATCTTATCATCCACAGACAGATGGATAGACAGAGAGGGTCAACAAGATTCTCAAGGACATGTTGAGAATGTATGTTATGCATCAGCAGAGGAGGTGGGAGGAGTATCATCCTATATTTGAGTTTGTGTTCAACAATGGGTATCAAGAGACACTAAGGATGAGTCTCTTTGAGAAACTTTATGGGCAGAGTTGTAATACTCCCATCAGCTGGAGTGATCCAATGAACAGGTTGTTTATAGGACCAGACATGTTGGCAGAAATGGAACATGAAATGTAGTTTATCAAGAAGAATCTGAAAGAAACACATGATAGATATAATAGTTATACTAATCAACATAGAGTATTTAAGGGGTTTCAGGTTGGGGAACATGTGTACTTATGCATCAAGCCCAAGAATAACTCCTTGAGGATTAGATCATGTGTGAAGTTAGCACCTCAGTATTGTGGGCCTTTTGAGATCCTTGAGAGGATTGGACTAGTGGCTTATGGACTTGAACTACCACCGATAGTGAAAGTCCATGATATTTTCCGTGTTTCATTGCTTAAAAGATAAGTGAAATATGTTGATCATGTGATTGATTGGTCTATATTGTACGTGGATCCAGAAGGAGAATTCCAGCTAGAACCTTAATGCATTTTGCAATGGAAATAACTCATGTTATGGGACCAAGCAATCAAGAAAGTTAAAGTGCAATGGAAGCACTTTGGGCCCGATGAGGCTACATGGGAGATGGTTGATCAGAAGTAGGCTATGTATCCTTCGTTGTTGTTGGTTGATGAAAATGAGTTTTAGTATATGTATATATTTATGTATGGTTTCCATTGTAAATAACACAATGCGTTGTGTTATAAAGCTCCAATAAGCAACATGGTTGTTATGTTGTCATGTTTGTCATGTGATTTTTCTTTTTAGCATGTTATTCATTGTAAATGTTGCATCGAGCTAAGTTATAAAGCTCCATGGGAAGTATGTTTTGGTTTTTAGCAGTTTGTTGGTCATAGGTGTCATAGAACACCAAGGATGGTGTTCCCCTAAGCGTGAGGGGTCTGTAACAACCCCAGGTTAAAATGTTCATGTAATAAAGTCAATAAAGGCGAAATAAGACCAAGGTCATAGGACACGTATTCCAAGCTGAATGTTGGGAAAAACATCCTAGTGGGTGTTCATGTGGCTTATTATGGCTAAGGAAATTGACAAAGGAAATGGCAAAGGATTTGAAAAGGAAAAAAGGGATTAATGGTCATTTTATTTACGAAAATAATGAAAAATAGGAGGAAAGGAAGGTGAAAGGTCATAGATTGCATGTGAGGAGAAAATTGAAGGTAAACTAGAGGAAATAGAAGAAACTAGATGCCTTAATAATAAAAAGGCCTATGGGGATTGGTTTGTAGCCTTTTAATAGTTTTGGGTTGGAAATCTCTCTCTATTCTCTTTCTCATACTCTTGCACACTTAGAGCATCCTTGGAGCACTCTATTATTGGAGAAAGGAATGTAGATGAAGGACAAGAAATCAACGGAAAGCAAATATCAAGCAAGGAAGAGTTGGATCAAGTGGTTAAAATGTGAATACTTGTAGGTATCGAATTGCATGTATGATTTCCTTGCTAGTTTTGGCATGCATGGTACATTCATGTGTGTATTTGGTTATATTTCTGTCATTGGCATGTGATTTTCTAGGTGTGATAGTGGTTTCATATTTGCCTTGCCATTTCTTAATATCCATGGCATGATGGGGTTCTTTCATTTGGTTGAGCTTTGGATTTTCAGATGGTTTTGGAACCAAGTGAGGTGGTCTAAGGAAAAATTCCCCAAGGGCCTAGGAATCCCTTGACTAGTAATGGGCGGATTGAGGTAAATCCTGAGGGTGGTGATGGGTAAATTCCTCAAGGTATTGGTGAATAAATCTAGAGGCATCCAAGCTTGTTTAAGGCCTAGTGATCCCTTGAATCATTTTGGTAAGATAATGGTAAATCCTAGTAGTAAATGCTTTTGTTTAAGCCTAGGAATCCCTTGACTGGTAATGACGGGATTGTGGTAAAGCTTGGTTGTGTAGGTGCATGTTTCAGGCCTAGGAATCCCTTGAGCAATTTCGATGGGATTACGATAAAGCCTAAGAAAGCCTAGTTGTTTTATTGTGAGTCCCACATTCATGCTTGGAATAAGGCATGGGGGTGATTGGATGAAAGAAAGATTTGACTCAACCCAATCTATGGTTAGGTGGTACGTGGATTTCCCTGAGTTGGTTAGCTTTTGCCTATGTTAGTAAGAGCTATTCCCCTCCTGTATTTCATGAGTATTTAGACTTGCTATTATGTGACTTTGATGGTTGTTCTATCATAGTTATTATTCTGATTATAAGCATGGTTTTATGACAGATTCTAGTTATGAATCTTATCATGTTTTGATTGGTAAATGATTGGTTATTGAATGCATGACCTAATAGATGTTATTGCAACTATTGTGAGAGGGAATTAGACCTTATTTATGATTTTTAGATAATTATGAGACCCCTATATTCAGATATGCATTTATGACCTGTAGATTACATGTTCACAAAGTGTTTAATGAAATGTTTGTCATGGTTAGGTCTGGTTAGGTCTGGTTAGGTCAAGTTCTTGACTAAGTTTTTCATTAATGGATTTTTCCTTGTGTGATTCATCATTCTAGAAATTTATATCAAAATCTGTGCAGAGATCTAGATACTAGCCGTAAAAATGTGGCTTAGATTCCAGGGTCGCACGCTGAGAACTAGGAAATCTATATTGCAGTCATTGAGAGGCAAGGTTATCCATGTGACTGGAGGGTTACAGTCGCTTTATTTCCTTTTTATGCAAGTGACTGGGAGTCTAGATCACTGAAAAGGAAAGTTAACTCGAGGTTTGGGCACATAGAGAGTTTGGTTAGCTCTTGTGGGTCCTGTAACTGCTGAGGAAGGCTAGTAATGTTTATTTTTGTCGACTCCATTTCCTTAATGTGATTTAGGAGGTCGATTCATGTCATAGTAGCCCTTAGCTCATGTTTACCATGGAAGGCCGGAGAAAGTTGGTAGATATGGGAGGGGTGATTAAAAATGTTGATCATATATTTTCTCGTTAATTTACTTCATAATTTCTCTCCCAAGGAATGTGCTAGTATTTGATTTTGTTGAAGGTGGCCACCCATTTTATTTGTTCAATTGTTGAGGCTAAGGGGCTGTCTATTACCATTGAATTATAAATCAAATGAGTTATGATATTTTAGAATCATTTATCCCAATCAATGATCATGGACTAGTACCTATAAATATTTTTGGTCCTTTCCATTGTTCATATGCGTATATTTTATTGTTGGAAAAATACCAAGGTCCTAAGCAAAATGAGTTTCTAATATCCCTCTATGGATTCGTGACGCTCACCTCTCCTCTTACAACCCAATCCAACCTCCTCTCACTGCATCCCCTGTAACCAATCACAACCATTTTTCCATTAATTAATATCACAAGAATTATATGCTATTTCTTCATATAGTGTCGTTAGTCTTGATAATATCCAATTTCATGATAACTATTATAAAAAGGTATTCAAGGGAAATTTGTTTTCTTTCTTTCCCTATATTTATTTAATGAAGCTTATATATTCTTTCTTCCAATTATATCTTTGATCTTATATCACTTCCTTGTAAGAGGTTAAGAGGGCAAAGTATATTCACCTTAGTAGGATTTAGTATTAAATCACCGAGTCAGTTTTCCTATAAAATTAATTCTTATAATTTATGGAAATATATTATAGAATTGCATCAAAGATAGACACTCTTTTTTAGTTGTGATGTTGTGATTTATAGAAAGTGCAAATAAATTTATTTAAATAAAATAAAAGATGTTGCTTTCAAATTATTCCATTATTAGTCCCTGCCCTCCGGGCCTGGCAGGGACTATAACAATCAGTTTTGGTCGGTGGGCATTAGTTTGGCCCGGCAACCAATAAAATTCTTTTGCCTTAAACCAAAGTTCCACGTTATATTATGCCATATTTTATGTTTCCAGGTGCTTTTAACCAATGACAGCGATGTTCATCTTATTTGGCCTCATGTCGAGGCCAGGATCTGGGCAAACTTAGGATAAATCTTGATTTAACATATGGATTCAATCAATTTTCTGAACATGGAAACTAATGCTAGCATTGCATTAGCATTAATTCGCTAACATTAAATGTTAACGTGATATATCAGTGAACTTTCTAAGTTTCGCAAGTGTTCATGCATGTTGAGGTGACCATCGTTGAAGTTGGCAGCTGGATATGTGCTGTCGAGCATAGGGGCGGTGATCGCATCTTCATAGGAGCCGACCTGTGAGCCGACCTGCAAGTTGATCAACCCGCAGTTTCGATGGAATGGAAGCGGAACGACAGCTCCTCAGTCTCGGCCGGCAGCTCCTCAGTCTGAGACAGACACATCCAAAGGTACACATATACATATGCTCTATTATTCAGTTTTCGAATCCAGCTCTGCCCTATTAAAACATTGCTCCCTTTTAAAAAAACTATGTTCGGTAAAGAATTTCAGATCAAGTGGGATATAATAACTGTTTTTACATCAAAATCAGAAGAGAGCACAAAATATAACTCACCCAAATTTTCTGAGAGAAATAACTGCTTCTGGAAACTTTGTATTTTGTAACAGAGACCTGTCAGAAAGCAGAGGCAAAACTGAAGCTCGAAGGTTGCTCTACGAAGCCCAGTTCTTTATTTCAAATCTGAGGTATCTTCACTGCATGGTTATTCCTGTTTTTGCTGAATATGTTAGGTACTAGTATCTAGATATAATCATAACTATAGGTGTGTCAACCATAAATGTATTAAGCAGTAAGTAAGGAGGAGAAAGAAAATATAACCTCAATGTTGTGTTAACCATTAGATATTAAAAAGAAAAATTGAAAACATTGTAATTTGCATCAGTTTTCGTTTGATTCTCTAGAGTACTTGATCTTTCGATGCAATCATCTAATATTACAAATTGAACGCAGGGCTGTGGTAGCTTTTGGATTGAATGCACTGAATGGAAAGCGTTTGATGTCAGACGGTACCACAGAAGGGGATTGGGATTCAAGCAATGCTCGTGATTTTGCCAGTTAGCTCAATATTACATTAAGGTCACTGCTTCTCTACTAAATATAACTAGGCTGGTCCTTTGTCATTCTAAAGAAATTTTCGCTTTTATCTTCTATTTTTTTCAGGCATAAAAAGATGTCTAGCACCACACACGTTTTGCGGCGAAATACATCTCACAGCAATGCTCATTCCGTGCCCGGGGTTCTGGTTTCTACAAATACCGTGAAGGTGTTGTCGCTTCCAAATAATTTCAATCAACCAAAATAAAAAGGTAAAACATGCCATTGGATGACTTTCTCCAAAACAACTGTAGAACTATTTTTACTTGACAAACGCCACTTAAAACATGGCACTTGAATTAAATCAGTTGCGAGAAAACATTAAAAACAAAATCTACATAACAATCAGCAATCTCAATTTAAGGCATAAAGTAAGTCCTTAAATCTCCACATTCCTCTGGAACACTGACGCGTTCGCCGTTAAATTTGAGATTTATTCAGAAAATCAAGCAGTGCTCCTTGAAAATATATACAAAATGACAGCCTAACTAAATTTATTTTAACATCAACAGCAAAAGCTGAAAATTATCAAACTACCTGTTGGAAGAAGGAGCCCGTTTGTTTCATCCCCTGCTGCGTTGTGTATGAATGGCGCACTGACCCATTCCCTTAGCCGCTACAGTCGCCTGAGAAGTCTCCACCTTAAATTGGGTCGTTTATAAATATGAGGCAGGGAGAACCAGAGATTGACACAACTCTCAGATAGTTTGAAAGCATTGAACAAATGTCACCGATTGTTTTAAATCGTGCCGATGTCACCGATTGTTTTAAATCGTGCCACTCATGCTTCGAAGCTGCAACATAAAGTTTAGTATCAAAATAAAATAAACACATATGACAAAAATCAAAGATATCCAGAAACTTTATTCAGACTATTATATCTAATTCGTAAGATTTGTTGTAGTCATCCAGAAGACACGTTTCGCTCATGCATACTTAGAACGGAACTAGCTGAAGGCCTTAAAGCCTGAAGTTGTGCCTGGACGCATTCGAATATTTCCGTCAGGGTTTGTCAGGGATCCGGTGCCCAATCTCTATCCCAATTCCAATACAATAGAAGAAACCCCCATTAGCAGGTTCTGTGATCCTAGTAATCTGAAAGCAAAAATAGAAGCAGAGTGCCCCTCGAGTGGGGGAAGTGGCAAGGAATAGTTCAAAAATTTTAACGAACAATTGCCTAACACGAACTATGAAAACGAATGGTTGCCATCTATGACTACTGGCTCACAGGCATCAGCGAATTTTTCCCCTTTCAGAGAAGCAAATAGTCCTACTTTCCTGGAGTTTACTAGTATCAAATCAGATTCTTCAAGAGGGCCAATTTTCTAAGACCATAATTGACACAACGTTGTTCCTCGGAGAATTAGCAGAATGCAATTTTATCAAGCAACATGACTCCATTCTTCAGCGGGAGAGCAATAACCCCATTGAAGAAATCTCGGTCAATGCTGAAACCCTAATGGCAGAGACCATGCAAAACATGAGGCTAAAGAAGGAAATGACAAGCTTTTGTAGAGAGCTCGGTATTCATGGTGACACAGTAGGGATTCCAGATTCAATTCCTGCAATGTCTAAGTCTCCCGGCCCAGAACTTCAAGCGGGTTATAACAGCTCTCTTGTTCATTCACTTCAGAGCGGGAGCAGGGCAGAAAGTAGTGCTTTTTATGGAGAAGACTTGAGGCATGGAATACTATTAATCTCCTTTCTGACCTGTCTGAAACGGCTTATGTTGAACTTGACACGGATCATTGAATATTTTCATACGCATATAAATACAGGATTTTTCCCACCTGGGCTGTAAAAGACCTCTATTTGCAACAAAATAGTGTAATAATCATCCCAGAAGCAAAAATATCTGATGCGCATATGCTTGGACCTTGTGCAAGATGATTGGGTAGTGTGCAGAATTTTTCAAAAGGGTACAAGCGGAAGGAGGAGTTCCATAGGGATG
Organism: Pinus taeda; assembly: GCA_000404065.3. Lineage (NCBI taxonomy): Eukaryota > Viridiplantae > Streptophyta > Pinopsida > Pinales > Pinaceae > Pinus > Pinus taeda. The sequence goes on from APFE030460992.1 coordinate 246,807, forward strand.
CTGAGCAGAAACACATACCTTGATCTACCCTGCTCTCCATTCTTGCCCTCACTCTTGGAGTCCCCTTACAATGCAACCGCAATGAATGATCAAGAAGCAGGATCCATTGAAAGCGACTCGGGCACTTCTGCAAATGGTCATGACTTGAACTGCTTCTCCACACCCATGGAACCTAGGGCCAAATTTCAAAATTTTCGGCCTTCAAACATTTCTAGCTATCCTCATTCTTCTGATCGAGTATCAGACATGGCTAGACAAATGAAGCATTTTTCATATATGCAGAATCTCATGCTCAATGACCCAAGGATTCATATGAATGTGATGCCTGCACCTACACTGATGTCATTATCCAATATGGGCCGCCATCAGATTAGTTCACTGATGGACCGACAGCAGGGGATTCAGCAGCTCGATGGATTGATTTATGAGCAACAGGCATCCCGACGGAGGAGGCAGCAACCGCCACATTTCACTCATGCGAACGACATGGAACCTAGGGCCAAATTTCAAAAGTTTCAGCCTTCAAACCGGGCAGATACGCTTCGGGCTGGGGCAGGGACTAGCTGCCCCGTAGCCCGTCTTGTTTTATACATTTACTCCCTTGTGGCTGTTATTCTATACATTTACTCTCTTGTGGCTGGTTGATTGAAGTTTGACTCAGGAATCTTTTATACATTTACTTCCTTTCTAGTGTTATTTTATACATTTACTTTCTAGTGTTATTTTATACATTTACTCTGTTGTGGATGGTTGATTTTGAAGCTTTTTGACTTGAAACTATGAAGGGTTTTGACCTGAAATTAAGTGGGTTTATTCATATCGCCTTATTCAATTACTAGGAAAATTTCAAGGGAAATGGGTATAGGGTTTACTAGATATGGTGAATATATGTTTGCCCAATGCATTTTGGCACCTAGTTTTAGTTGCATGGCTTTAATTACATGCTTGAAATTTGGCTAAACAAAAATGGATAATTGATGATTTTTCAACCTTTATAAATCTTTTTTAAGTTCCCACACAAAAATAATGGGAAATTTTGATTTTTAATTAAACCCTAATGCTTTTGGCATTTTCGCAACAATTTGTGCAAAATTACAAGTTTTGTATACTTGCAACCTATCTCTCACAAAATAAAACTGATGGGTCTTCTTGGAAGCTTATGAAACTATGAAACAACACCAAAACTAAAAGCAACTCTCCAAAACACTATCTCTCTTATCATAACTTAGGTGTCTCACATAGAGGAGAGAAAGCCTTACTCATGACATGCCTCACAATTCTTTCAAATGAGCACGGATTTCCTGAGTTTCGTAACATCTTCAACATCCTTGAGCTTGTGCAACAATTTAAACTTGCAGACATGTAACACTCCTTCCATCAACCTCAAATGAATTGAAAGAGTGAAATGACAAATATTCCTATAATATAAGACACTAACATTTTTTAGAGCATGGGAAGGATATTCTTATCTTCAAAACAACTTTCATTATAGATTTACAAAGATGAGTTGTCTTCATATTACCAAAAAGTGACTATAAGAGTTCATAACACTTGAACTTTTGTCTTGACATGCAAATTACTGTCATCCAATCTTTGAAATTGAGAAGAACTCACACTAACATGCATCATTGTCACCACCCTCTTTCATTTTCCATTTGGTATAAAATTTACATGCATTAAACCACTTAATGCAACTCTTGAGATACTTCCAATACAATTGTGAACAATAATAACACTAAATCAGTTGAATAATAATAACAGTAAAAAGTTCTAATTCAGTTGATGATCTTTAATGGGTGATATATATATATATATATATATATTATATATATTATATATATATATTATATATTTATATAGATTAGATATAGAATAGATATAGATATAGATATAGATATAGATATAGATATATATATAGCCTAACAAATATTTATTGGATTGGAGCTTCTAGTTGGGTTTAGTCTTATGAGTAGATAGTAGTAGCAACGCTATTTGTACTAGAAAGATATAGAAAAGTATCGCTATGTGGACAAGGCTTTTTGGGAGGTTTAAATCATATTTTTATCATGTTTGACATGGATAGTGGTTTTTACTTTTTCCCAACCTTCGATATATCTATTACCAATTATCAATGTTTTCCCTCGATGACATGGATAGGGGTTTTTATTTTTCCCCTAATATATTTATAGCAACCTTAGACATATCTATTACCATCTACCTCTACTGGTTTTGGTTTGGCATTATGTTTCCTATACACTTTGTGAGTTTGTTATTGTTTGAAAACTTCAAATAAAAAATTAGTTCCAATACTCAGTGTGATTTTAAAATGGAAAGTAGAATGTAATTCCATTTGATGGTCATTACTACTCATTATTATGAGGCAATGATATGCAATTTAATACCCTATATGAAATAAGGATCCCATGAGTGAAATTTCACCTATAACATTTCATATATCTTTTCTACAGCTAGTAATTGATAGCATTGCTCAATTATGAGGCTAGTAATCGATGGTGTTGAGAAATGATGAGATTGTTAATTGATATCATTTGGAAATGCAACATAATTAGAGGAATATTCTGACTCTATTGCTAACCAAGGGATTTGAACATTTGAGAGAATAATAAACAGAGATTCAGAGATATATAAAACGAAAATGATCATAATGAAAGAGTAGCGAAAGTTATCATAATGAAAGAGTTTATGCGAGATAAGCCCTTCAATAAAGCCAAGAACTTTACGGAATTAAATATATATGAAAAAACATATTTTTATTTGAATATTTGTTATTATAGATTTATTTTAACAATGCATTTAGTAAAATTGGAGACACAATTTTTTACACTTGATAGTTTTATGCTTAAAATTATATATATAGATATATATTTTTTAAATGGGTGATTCTAACAATTGTCTTTTCGGTTCACTCGAATGCGGGTGCATTAAAGGTCATTAATGTGGGTTAATTGTTATGGAGGCAGCTGGTACAATAGGTGGCAGCAATGCGCACCTTCTCAGGCCTTCTAGCAGATGGACGCGATGGTTAATATACGCAGGCTGATCACTCCTCACGCGATATTGATTATGCAGAGGGCTCGAGAAATCTCTCCTGGTTTGGTTTTGATGGCGGCTTCGGCTCCTCAGGTTGATTTATACCCCTAGCCTCCCCCCATGCTCACATCACCGGTTTCTCAGTCCTGTTTTGGTTTGAAGGTGGAGCTGCATGTCTGGATTCTCAGGCATTACAAGCACCCTCACCTTGGCAGGTGCTTCATTCCTGGTTCTTCCTCTCCCCCAAGCTATTCTGTTACTGTGTCAATGGTCCGCCGTCGTGGTAGCTGCCGTCGTCATGGTGGTCATGGAGGGCGTGGGTGCTCTCAGCCTGTTCCTCTTCCTGTCATACCTCTGGCCTCGGCTTCTCCCACCTCTGAAACCAGTAGGCCTCTCCCGTATAACTCCTTTCAGACTACATTCTTCACGTTCCACAATCGCCTTAACCGGCCCGTTCTTTCAGCAACCATCACAGTTATTTTCTCAGAGGAGGAAGCCAGGCCTACTGTTGATACGAACACCCCTTCCACTGAAGCTCCAGGAGGTAGTGCGCAGCAGAGGATAGATGTGGGTTTTGGGTTCCATGGCGGCAGTTCGCAGGCGGAAGCAAATGAGGGCGACATCTCCATGCCCCTTGCTAGCATTCAACAGAACGCCCCTGCTTCCGATCGACCAATGGATGGCTCGGACAGCTCGCGACAGTTGGCAACTCCTCCAAATAGCAACGCTTCAGCTCACAGGGAGAACGTGGATGACACGTTGATGGGCTATCCTTGCCTTGTGGAGGAGGAGATTTCGGAAAACGATTCCACTGTCTCAAGAGTTCTGGGTTATGGTTGCTTCTCTGGTTCTCTCTCTGTTTTCCATTCCTTTTTGTATTGCCTATATGGCTTTTGTTAACATCTCTCTGTCTTAGGCTTATAGCCAGGTTACAGTGTCAAATTTTTGGGTCTGTGTTTCCACTCAGGAACAATTAGGCAGTTCAGTCAATATGGTTCTAGATTACAAACCGTCTCTTTCTAAGAGCTATCTATACAGCTCTGGGCTTATGTATCACGTTAATTACAATTTTGGGACTGTCTATCTACATTGATGGAATATCCTATACCTCCTTTGAGGCCATAACCACTCTGTAAATATTTTTACTTTCTTAATAGAATTAGTCTTTACACAGAAAAAAAACAATTGTCTTTTCGGTTTCATACAAAATTCATGAAACAATAACTTGAAAACAGGACACTATTTAAATCTTTTAACCACTAGTATACATCTATCTTAACCATGGATCTAGCAAGCCCCTAAAGAGTTAAAAAAAGTTATATATATATATATATATATATATATATATATATATATATATATATAGATATATATATATATATCATTTTTCATGTTTTAAATTACATTTTTCATGTTTAAATGTGTTCAATGCATTGAAAATCTTCTTGGCCACTTGAAAGGGGTCAAATTGTAGATGAATAAGACTACTTGAATAGTTTTAACCTTGTTTAACCATACACACATACACATATAGTTGATATTGAAATATTTTAACCATACAAACACACACATATAGGCCACACATAACTTTATAATATCTTTTGACAACTTGATGTTGCAAATAAACATTTCCAGAAGAAGCTGTAGATATGGTAGTGAACATATCCAAGATGGACATATTCAGTTATTGAATTTTTCTCTATATGTACACACCACCAGTAACTTTATAAGATGTTTTGACAAATTGACGTTGTAAATGAACATAGCCAAAAGATTAAATGTTAAATGTTACAATAGATGTTGTGGTTAATATGCTGTATCCTCATATTGAAAGGATATTTGAAACAAAAAGTATCATTTATAAACATTATAAATATACACTAAAAACACTTAAATTTAATATATCAATTGTTATTTACATCATTATGGAAATTGAAATACAAATTCTTCAATTTAAAAAACCTATCAAAGTATCCTTGTACATTTCGAGGCAATTCCTAGTTTTTATTTTTGTTAGCTGATGTGAGTCCTAAAATGATTGGCAACCCTAACCTTGGTTTGAGTAGGAACAACCCAAGGTCATCTAAGCCATCAAAATCCCCGGTAGATTTCACCTTCCACGGCCACACCAAACCTTAGCATGGATGGATGTTTTCCAAAGGGTGAACTTCTTAGGATAGAGTACCTTAATAGAAAACCATATCACTATCTATTTTATTCAACTAATATTTTTTAGAAAAAAATGGAAATTAGTGAATTTGTTTTGGAAAAATCATGGACAATTAGCCCATCTTTGAATATTAGCACCTAAAATTTGCCCTACTCACTACTATCTATATGTTACTACCCTCCACTCAATTTTTGTTTGATTCACGGAAAAATAAAATATTAAAACTTATATTTGTGCTTTTCACCTATCTTTGTTGTAAATATAGTAAATGTACCTATGTTCAGCTTTAAAAAATCATTTGGGAAAGTCTTTAAGGGGGGCTATACTTGTTCCTAGAATTGCCAAGAGTAGTCATATATTTAGAGGATTTAATAATCAAAGGGAAAATTAGTCATTAGGAGGAAATCTAATCTTGGAATGCCCATAATATCTCTGGGGTTCCCTATACATCTAGGGGAAATTGTTGATGTTAGTAGCTTAAGCAAGTGCCTCTACATAGGCCTAAGAGTTTAAGAATACAAAACTTTTCTACTTGATTTTTAACCTTATAAATTAATTTAAATAGTAAAGTGATTTCCCTTTATAAGATAAAGTGAGTTAATGTAATGAAATGAGAAGGTTATTTACATTAGTAAATTGGATAAATCTTAACCATTGATCAGAAATAATGTTGATATATAATCTCCACCATCAACCACTTTGGATATTAGGGTTATGGATTTAGTCAATAACTCAAACCTAAAAATGAAAGTTAGGCTAAGTGATAAGAGATATAAGACACATCTTGAGCACAAGACACATCTAAGAGTGAGATCTTAATGACCCGATCGAGAAGGAATTTCATTCAAGTGCGCAACATTTTAGGAACCTACGAGGGGTATAAAGGGATATCCATTTGAGTGAAGAAAGATCAAATGATACATATAGGGGCTTTCCAACTAATTGGTCCAAGTTCTTGTTGTATATATTTCCCTTAGTGGGCCATTATTCCAAGAAGGGATCCATTTTAAGTTATGAATTTATTTGACTGAGGAACATATATGAAGGATAGAAATATTGTGTGTATGGTGTTATGATATTTGTCTTAAATTGTTCTTTTATTGTTATAATTTTTAAAATCATAGCTGTGTTAATATTTAATAGATCTCATATGATATGGTGTAATTAACTAGGTGTTGGGTTTAGAAAATTAATAGAAATTTTCCCATTAGTACCTTTTACTCTTGAATTTTCTCTACATCCTAGTGTCCTTTCACTTATAGGAATCATACTCTCAAATATAGATATATCCAATTGGTATTCATGCCTTTGGTAGTACCTTTTTTCCTGGGGAGAATAATCCATTTTCTGGTACCGTCGCCCCCAAATCCTATGAACCATGGGAGTAATCACTTTGATAGTTATTAAACCCATGGAGATCAATCTAAGGGAGGATAAATAGGCTCAACTAAGATGCCATCTCTTCTAATAGATCCATTCAATCAATACCCTTTTTATTTCACTCAATCTACTCAATTTACCGTGAGCTTAAGTCGATTGTTGATTCCCGAATATTCGGGAATCAGACAAAAATGGGCGCAGTCAAAAAATTGACTGTGCCCATGTCCGTCCGATTCCCGAATATTCAGGGAATTGGCAATCAACATAAAAATGCCGCTCAATTTAAAGAAGCTAACACATGATCCCATATACTATAACCCAAAATGGCCACTCATGCTTATTAAGTTTTAATTTTCTATCATAAAGTTCAATGGAAGGCTAAAAGATAATCCCACCGCACAAATAACCACTTACCATTTTTCATTCTCATCTAACCCTTGTGTTGATGACAGTATAGGCGCATGAATTTCCCAACATATAATGACTTGTGATGCTAGAAAATGGTACAATGAACTTGATTGGGACTCATATAATTACTAAACTTCCTTGATTGAGAAACTTTTGATCCAATTTTAGCTACCCGTTCGATAAGAGAGTTGAACCGATACCTTATCTAAATTTTGAGAAGAAACTTCCAGTCACATTTATAATCATATTCATGAATTGAGGTGATGTAAATGAGTGATCCAAACTAAGATTATAGCTTGATTTCTAAAATATTTTTTCACTCAATCATTATTATCACATATTTTCAAAGATGTTATGATAGCAATGGAAAATTTCAAGGCACAACACATCCTAAAAGCCCAACATCTTGACTTAATCTATTGTTACTTAGGTAGTTTGTATTATGTTATATTTAATGATCATTATCTATTGAATGATTCTACTCAAACTAACCCAAGACAACATGATAAGGGTTTTATTGGTTCTAGTTTCATTAAAACTATTATATGGTTAGTTGTGGAATTGGGTAAATTAATTATTTCATCAAATCTACCATCAAGTGCACCCACCGCTTAAACTACTATAATCGTTAAGCCTATCTTTGAAGAGCTCCCATTACCATCCATGTCATTGAAGAATTCTTGGAATTTTGGAGGTAAAAGGATTAAAATAAATAGAAAATCAGTTTGAAAATTATGGAAAGGGGTGAACAAACGCAAGCCAACAAGGGTGGGGAATGACGTGAAAAAGAGGAAGAAAAAGTCTCCTTGTAATATTTGTTAGGGAGACAATCTAACTCATGAGTTCTGAAGAATGAATGAGATCGAGTGCTTCTTTACGAATAATTTTTACTTAAGTAATTTGATTTTTTGACCAATCCATTTCATACCCAACAACAATAATGAATGGTTGCACATTGTCCTACTCCTATATCAAGGGGCACTAATGGTTCTTATCCTAAAGGAGACCCATTGAATGAAAATATTTTCATGTGTAATGAGGTGGTGTTTTCAAATACACAGGTTAAGAGCTATGAACCTCTCAAGAATGGGGTTGACAAAATCCAAGGTTAATTTTTTGTTTTTTTAATGTTTTAAATGACCATAAAGATAAAAGTTGCACAATCAATAATATATATTCTGATAATTAATAATGAGGAAATTACAAGATATTTATACAATCAATAGTCTCAAGATAGGAATGTTATCTTAGACGTACAGTAGTGTGGTTGAGAGATTCTCTCAACCACACACTAAACTAGGAGAAACTATATTCTAGCTTATTCCTATTATGTAGGAACACACTCCTCAATTAGGAAATTACAACCATAGGCAAGTAGGAATTAATTATTTCCAACTCCCCCCCTTAATGACTACTTGCCATGATAGTCAAATCCACCATCATCACACGAATTTCATGTACAAAACCTCCAAAAACACAATCTTCCGCCCTCGGACAGATCCACAATCTTCTCTGATCCCGCGAATCCTCTTCAAGGTGAATTGGCGCGATCCTAAATGAAAAACTCGTGCCCATTAGCGCGAATAATGGCCTAACAGACGTGCCAGTTGGCCTTCCTGGCGCTGCTGTCAGTGTGGAAAATGCGCCAATCCCCTTCTACTCAGAAAAAATCATCTGAGTCCGAGCCAGGTGTTACTGCAGCCCACCTGCTCCTACGAGCACAAAGCTCCTGTGTACACTCGCCACCACCGAGCAGATCCGATCTGCTACCACCGAGCTGATCAAGGATCTCAATTCGCCACCACTGGGCAGATCCGATCTGCTACCACCGAGCTGATCAAGGATCTCAATTTGCCACCACCGGGCAGATCCGATCTGCTACCACCGAGCTGATCAAGGATCTCAATTTGCCACCACCGGGCAACTCCTGTAGCTACTAAGGCTCTATAGATGGTTTCTGGTTCACCACCAACCGTCACATTACAGTGACAAAAGATGGTTTCAGGCTGACCACAAACCATTACAAAGTGGTTTTGAGATCACCACGAACTTTCAAATGCCTTAGCAAGTCTTACATTCAACATTTGGAGTTTCTAGTACATACAATGACTATTACAATAATATGTTAGGGAGTCTATCCCAAAAACCACACTAAAACAAAAAAGATCTACTTTGTTGTCCACCATCAACATTGTTGCTACTCCTTTACCTCCTCTGTGAGAGGTCCACTAATAAAGAAACCAGAACATAGGCACTCACAGCCCCACGAAGAGAACACAATTTTCCCTTCAAGAACAATTTTCAAGCATACTGCCTTATGCTTGCTAACAGCCTGCAACAGGATCTCGATCATCCTCCAATCTCTGATGTAGCTCCAATTGATATCATTTTCACTGTCATGTGTTCACCATTCCCTGCAAATTTGCTTAGTGTTGGAATGACCAGTTCCAACACACTTAGCATTATGACAATAGTTGGTCATACTAATTTCACTTAAATTACAACATGACAGTTAATCAAGATATTACAACATCATCAGAGAATTAACAAAAAATACATTTTGACAATAGCATAAACTTCTCTATATACCGATCAGCTCCAACACCCAATAAACACCCAATAAGTCTTCACCATAGTTATAAGACCTGAACCAAAAAAAAAGGCTGAATCCTTTTGTATCCTATCCATCAATGGCAACAGCATTCTCTGGAGAAGGATTACATTTGCCGACAATCATACATGGCCCCACAACGCTGTCAATAACATTACAGTCACACTTTGATCGTAATCACCAATATCTGAATGAGATGATCCAGAATCAGCATTGTTAACACATGCTGATGTTCCAGTCCCAAGGCAGCCCTCTTTGTATGATTGAAACGAGGAGCTGGATCTTGATTCTCTTGAGCAGCCAGCTGGAAAATTATCCGTTGATCTAATATCACGATACAGATGCACAGAAGAACCCACATTCTTTCGACCAAGTTCAGCTGCCGACAGTTCTTTGATCGATTTTCCCTTGAAGAAATGTTTTCTTGAAAGAGTCTTACTCAAAAAAGACTTCTTACCACAAGCGGGCATTTGTAAATGGGATTTTTTTTCTAGATATATCTGTCATATTAGTAAACATGGTTCCGGTATCCAGAAGGGCTAGGACTGCTATCATCACTAACAGCTCTGAAACTTGGAATCTTACCCCCAGATGCAGGCCTTGTCCGTAGTCCACTAACAGAAACAGACTGTTCAGAATTAAATACCAAAGCATTATTAAGTACTCCGTCACATGACAGGCATGGTGGATCATGTTTCTGTGACTCAGGAATGGTCTGTTCTAAGCATTCAGCATGATAAACATGGCCACATGAAGGTACACCTGAAGCTGGGAAGGTACACAAAGGCCTTTTACGCGGATCGAACTCTTCAAAGGACGAGGAGGCTTGGAAGAAAAAAAAATCCCCGGTAATTGTCAGCTGCCCGCTTCTCTCTTTGTTTCTCCTGTAGCACTTCAAACAACTCTACCGGCACATTGCAGTGCAACACCAAATCCTTCTTATTCCCGACGATGCCTCAGATTCACCCGTTCCTCCACTTCTTCGATCCATCGGTTCCTCCACTTCTTCGATCCATCGGTTCGCGCACACGAACGAATCAATGTTCATAATGTCATACACGACGATGGCGACATCGGCTCCGTGATAATGCAATGGTGTGATGCTGCGATAGTTCTCCACACCAGGAGCTGGCATGCCCTGATGAAAAGATAAAAACCCTTCTCGAATGACAGAGTCTCAGGAATCGGTGCAATTTCATATCTATCACAGTCCTTCCTCTTCACGAGCTCGAGCTGGTTCTGCAAGAGCCCCCCCCGCCCTTCCTATGACTCGAATGAGCCTGAAATTCGCAGATGACATAAATGCGAGACTAGGGGAGCGCAGTTCCTTGCCCCCATCAGGACCTGAAACGCAGCGTCATCTGTCAGCGATCAGGAGTAAGATTACCATCCTCGGCACCAGGCTCGACAGCTTAGAGAATCTTCTCCCCAAGCTTCCTTCCAGACAACCCATAACGGAAAAGGAATACATCGACGGCAAGACATGCTTGTCAATCTTCGGTCAAAATCCAACCAGATGGCTTCTGCTTTGAACATGTCACGTTTTGGTAGCAGGGGAGACTTGCTTGGTCAAGATAACAAACCTATTTCAGAAATGAACAGAACCGCATGCGAATAACCGATCCAACGATGGTTTGGACTGTCGATCTCGGCACCGGCATTTTTCTCCGATCAATCCAATGGTTCTCCCCTTTCCGAGTTTCTGTCACTCCGAGATGTTTGAGAGCTTCTATGACTCCGAGTGATACACGGATCTTGCAGCAGATACAGGCTTCATGCCTCTCAAGCACGCAGATCTCCACAGATGTGTATAATCCACGCTGCTCCTCCACACAATGTACAAGCACGCAACACTCAGATTTCGCAGCAATAACAAAGGATGGAAAACAAGCAAAGGAAAGAAATAAAACAATCACAAAACTCTTTATTTTCCCTCAGCCCAGGAGGGGCCAAGCCCAAGAGGGGCCAGGCCCTCACAGGCTCTGATACCAAGATAAAAGTTGCACAATCAATAATATATATTCTGATAATTAATAATGAGGAAATTACAAGATATTTATACAATCAATAGTCTCAAGATAGGAATGCTATCTTAGACGTACAGTAGTGTGGTTAAGAGATTCTCTCAACCACACACTAAACTAGGAGAAACTATATTCTAGCTTATTCCTATTATGTAGGAACAAACTCCTTAATTAGGAAATTACAACCATAGACAAGTAGGAATTAATTATTTCCAACTCATAATGATGACCTAAAAAGTTTAATGAGTTTAAAATTAATTTTAAAATGTAGTGCTTCCTTATAGTAGGTTAATCGGGATCATTTATCCTATTGAAAACAAATTTCTGGATCTATATCACATTCAATGTTTTGTAATCGACCTTTTGGACTAGGAACTGTAGTTCATCTTCATTTATCCTTTTGAATATTGAAGGGTTACTAAGAAGGAAAGTATTTGATGTGCTTATCCTCTCATTTGATAACTCTTCATCTCAATTGTATCCAACAATCACTGAATCTAAGAGGGAGATAATTTTCCTAACATACCTCCAACTAGATCCAAGAACTCATGGAGTTAATCCACCCACATCATTTTCATTATAATTTCCTAAATTTATCTATTTTATTCCTTCTATATTTTTATCCTTTTTTCATTTCCATTTTACATTTACCATTTATTATTTTACCATTTCCATTTATCATCAATGACTATCTATTACTTTTTATCAACCCCATATTATTCTACAATTTTCCATACATCCATGCTTCCATACTATCTCTTCCACTTTTGATTTGCCCCTTTTTATCCTTTTACAATTTTATAATTGTCCATTTTTATTCTTTTGCGTCATTTTTCATATTTCTACATTTCTAGTTTACATATTTTTTGAAATTACTATTTGATTTTACATATTTATACGTTTCTATTTTCCATACTTTTTTAAAAGGGTATTTGATTTTACACATTATTTCTTTATCCATACATAAAAATTCTTCCATATTATTTCTACTTACATGCACATCTAGTACGTTCATAATATTTACACACTCTCTTGATATATGTTATAGCACTTAGTTCATTCTTTAGCATCCTCTCTTCAAATATTTGGTGCATACTGCTCCTAAACTAACCATTTTTCTGCAAATTCCTTGTAGCAAAAGCTATTGAATACATCAAATTTCGAGTCACACTAGAATATGGGACATAGGACAGGTCTTCTTCCCCTTCTTATGCTTTGGGAAAATGATCTACATGTAACTTTACATCTATAGTAATAATGAAATTTTCAAGATTACATTCCTAAATATTAAAAAATTAGAATGTCATGTTGACATACCTCCTTTGATTTAGCCAAGCTTCAATATTTTCCCAATATATTTTAATTTCCATGTCGAGAATGATTTTTGTACCACGAACACCCTTCATGTTAATTTTAGAGGAAATGTTTTCATGCCTTGGATGATTTCATTGTCATTTTGAATTACAAAAATATCATCCACATACAATACCAAATAAATAATATTATTTCTCACTACTTTGAAATATATATAATGATCCTCTTTTCTCCCTATGAAGTTAGGTCCCAATATATAAGTATAATTGTTTTTACAGAACATATGCAATTTTTACTTAAACGTGTACACATGATTTCCTAGCATAATTTTAATTTCTTTCCCTTCATGCCAATTCCTTCTATTTTATTCATGTACATTTCTTCATATAGATCACTTTATGGGACTCTTTTCTTCACATACATCTTTTCTATTTCAAACTCAAAAGTGGAAAAAATAAATAAAATAAGTATAATAGAAGTTGGCGGGGATTAGAAAAAAGAAAAAAAATAATTCACCAAAGTCAATTTAGAAAAAAAAATTTCACTAACCAAGTTTTATATTTATTCATTGTGCATTTATCATTAAAATTATTCTTAAATGGCCATTTTCTACCAATGGGAGTTCTTCAAACTAGTAACTCCACTTATCTAATCCCTCATTCTTATTCAAGGTTCTGATGAAGTAGCATCACGAGATTCCTTACCTTTCACAATTGTTTTATATCTGAAGTGTTTCACATAATGGCCTTTTTTTCCATGCATTTCACATATCTTAATAATTTTTCATTGAAATTTGATATTCCTCTAGATTCATATCTCTCATTATAGGAATTACTTTTATTTCTATCATGGAAGCATGATCTTACTAAGAAGGCATGTTGATTCTTACTTTTTATGTTTTTCCATCTTCTCCTTGAGTAACAAGGATAACACTATTTTATCAAAACGTAACGTAGTTGAATTATTACATTTCGAAGAAACTATATTATTGATCTGAATTGGATCATTATATTATTTTTCATCTATCTTGATGCATTTGGAGTGGAAAAAGTGGAGGAATCATCTCACGAGACCATATTTACTTGTGGGACCAAGTTTGTCGAAATGAGGTCTCAAATCTTCCAAGAGCGTTTTGAGGCATCAAATGACTTTTTCTAGGGTAAAATTTTGAGACTTAGGTGCCCCGCCTTTGCATGCTATTCTCCACACAAACATCTTTCCAATGACGCAAGAATCGCGTCAATCAGAGTCCGTATGTAAAAGTTATGCACTCAGAAGTTGACCTTCATGTTTTCAGACCTATAGCTCAGGATGATGCCACGTCAACCCCCATTATTCATGAAAAAGGGGATAGCCACATGTTTGTGATGTAAAAGACTCTAAAAGAGTCTATTTGTAACTCTATCTAAAAGCTGATGTAGTCAAACTTAACCACTAGTAGGCTATTGGGTTGTGCTATATCTGGGCCACTAGGAGGAAACGATCTTCCATTATTTTGAGAGAATTCTGTTCCATATTTGAGCAAAGATAACCAGGAGAGATAGGAGGTAGAATACAAAAAGAGGATTTGTGCACTATAGCAACCCACAGGACACATACATTACTTATTTGTATCTGCAGCCATATTTCAAGACAGAGAAAGAGAGCGAAGTCACCTCACCTTCCAGTTGGGTTTTCTGTCGAAAGGGTTCCCCAAAGAGCATATATTGTGTATTATGTGTTTGTGAGATTATTATGCCATTCTCTACTTTTATGGTTGATTTATTTTTACTTGCATGCACTAATTACACTTAATTTACAGATCTAAAAATTAAATAAAATTGTAATAGTGTTGAATCTCATATTTTTAATATAATATTATCAGATATGTTGTGACAAAGTGTCTAGTGGAATATCCACGATAGTTTACAAATCAATTATCTTAAGGGTTTTTTAAAGAATAAAAAAATATAATACATTTTGTATCTACAATTCAATATTAATAGATAATAGTTCACTTACAACATTATTGGAGGTTTTTAAATTATTTGTGACAAAGTATGTTTTAGAATAATGATTACATTAAGAAGGGGGGGGCTTAGGGTTGAATTATTGTAATGGCCAATTTAAACAATTTCACAATTGATCGTATCTGTAAACATAACAGTGCATCACTGAAGACCATCAACACATCAGCACATCAAAATACCATGTACATAGAAAACCTTGCAGGAGAAAACTACAAATCATTTTCCAATCATTGAAAACATCAATTCATAGGAACCAACCTTCTAGGTCACCAATCCCCAAAATAGATTTGCAAGCAACAAGCTATTGTGCGCACCAATCCCCAAAATAGATGTGGAGGAGCCAAGTTGTTGAAGCCAACGACCACAAATATGTTTAAGCACCAACTTGATGTAGGCTACAACTTGATTCAAACACCAAACTCTAAAATATGCAAGCACCGATTTGCAGTAGGCTTCAACCTAAGTCAAACACCAACCATTGAAATTCATAGGTTCCAACTTGATTGAGACACTGACCTCTTTTACCAAAACATAATAGATCACTTTTCACAATCTTTCAAAGTACATCCACAAGCTCCAAACATAATTAATTCCTTTGAAAAGTATGACAAGTTCAATACAAGTTCAACCTAATCATTAATCATGAATCTACAACATCTTCGTCACGCCAAGACTAAACCTCTTTTTGTGTTCCAAAACATTTTGTCAATAACAAACGAAATATGGCCTCATGTTCTCAAAATATATCTTCATGTCTTTTCATGACTCCCTTTTAGATCAGAAGAAAATTCTGGCCATTTT
>APFE030460998.1:0-42171 GCA_000404065.3 Pinus taeda
TCACTGATTCTGGCCATTTTTCTTCAATGTCACTTAAAAAAACACAACTGAGGCAACAACAACAGAAAAATAATATTGTACTCTTACTACAAGATCTTGTAAGGGCTTGTCAAGTGGCAACAATGTAGCGAAAATGGTTGATGGAGCAGGACCTAAGTAAGCTGGATGTTACAAAGTTGCATTCACTTTCTCCATAGGTCATTTCTCGTCAAGCTACAATAAACATTGGTACAATTGGGCACATGGTAAATCAACAGTCCACAGTTCGTTTCAAGAATGAACTGGAGCGTAACATCAACTGGGATATACCAATGCAAAAAAATATATAAATGTGAAGATGAGCGCTGTCCTCAACTTCAAACTTCAGAGCATCTGGCTGCTATGGAAATCATGCAAAATCTCTACAAGAAACTGCTCCTAGAATGACTGCCAAAAATGTCTTCAAAATTGTTCAATTTCACTTCATAAGCTGATCAAGGATCCACCAAAGTCTATTCCAAACCTCTTCACAAACTTCTCTACGGATTCTTCAAAAATCACTTCACTCAGAGGTTGTTTCAAATTGTTCCATGAACAACACCAAATCTGCTTCGAGGTGGCTTCAATACTGCTCTCAGAACTTATACATGTGTTTGACTAAATGTGACTGTGTTCAAAAATCAGTTTTGATGTGGATGAATCAAAGGGTGAGCATTGAGCATGTGCCAAGTCAATTACAATCAATCGATCCAACTAATAATCTTTGCACTATATCTCCGCTCGTGTAGCGTGTAAATCCACGTTACATTCAACAATACTTTTGCTCTTGCACTTGGAAGACCTGGAGGCGCTTTATCTCACAAACGAGGCGTTTGGCCTTTTAAGTTAATGGCAATTTATCTTCGACAGTGTATGCGAATGGATGGAGCGTGCAGCAAAGAAGAAAGTGAAAAACCTCACTCTCTATGAATCGCCCAGAAGTGAAAGCTTGGAGATTAAATTTCCGGTCAGCTCCCGAAGAATTAATATGTGACTTTGTAGAAGTATTCATTCAGTGTATGAACCCACCGCTATGCCCTTAAAAATCATCCATCCAAAGAGGAATCAAGATTGTGTAGCCCAATTAGATTCACCGAAATAAATCTTTTCTTCTCTGCTCTGCCTGAACTCGCCTCCGGGTCGTTAATTTACGCACAGGCCACACATAAACACAATACGCATATACAACACAAACAACCATAGAAGCTGCAAATACGACTATGCCCTCAAAGCCAAATAAATTTTCCCTTCTCGGCTTTCTCAATGCGGACTTTGTGCTTCATATGCTCCATCAACTGATCCTAATGCCCCGAAATTTCAACTTAAAGAACAACAGGAGGAGCAATATACAAATTCTCCTTCAAAAATCCATTTCCGGAATTAAACGTATGGAGACCTTTTATTTTGACTATGTATCGAATCACACCATTCGCGGGCCACAACCGTCTATACGCAGCATTGTTCACGTTCTTCCAGGATTGTTTAACGCTTTAATCAACAAAATCTTCCAGGGCTATTTCAATTGATGTACACAGTGCTTGACATAAAGGGACTAATGTATTTCAACGCCCTCACAAGATTTTAATCAATACCATGTTAAACATAACAGAATCCCTGCCGGTGATAACATCGATGCAGCTATTATCCAACGTTCATTTGACGAATCATATCTCAGTATGTGGAAATGTCTGTAGTTGTAACCTACGAGCAGCACCTTTTGCTCAACATTCAGACTGTCCCCAGAGTGAGTATCTTTCCAGGTACTGTTATTTTAGGTCATAAAACGGAACACTCTATGTGTAAGAAACTGACCCAAAGAAATAGAGTTTCTTGGCAACCTCCACAATAATCGGCAGCGGTGAGCACCTGATGTGGCGAAGATGTCGCTCAGGTGCGCTCTCGATTATTTGTTCCCTCTCAGGTATCTCTGTTATATCAAAATAAGTATCGTTAGGTAGCCATGTGCGAAATTTGCGATATACATAAAGGATCCCTGCCACCCGGCTTGATCTGCAGATGAACAATAGATCATGCGGATGATTCTGATGTCTACATATTTTCTGCCATTCCCATAAATCGCTGCCAATGTCTAAACTAATAATTCTAATGTTAAAATTACGGCAATGTGGGCGTTCACCAAAATATAGCGCTCCGTCAACCAATCCTAAAAGCATCCTGCGTCCACCGATGGGAGGAAAGTTAAACAGCGTTTCTCATACCTGTCAGACAGCGTTTCTTTTCCTTCAGGCGTTAACCATACATTCTCCAGCGTTCAGGCATTAACCATACGCATTAATCCACGGCTCTCATACGCATCGCACAACAACATTTCGCAGGAGTAATGCATTCAATGCAGATTCAAGGGAACAACGATTGCTAAAGAATGAAAGTAATGTAGAGATTATTGAACGCAGAATACCATGTCAGGCATCAGTGCTGAAATAGGAAATGACAGCGCTATACCACAGCGTTAATATTCCACAGCGCACAGCATTTCAACAGCCATTCAATAACGCATTCAATACCACAACGTTAATATGATTCAATACCGCATACCAGGAGCGTTTTGTATGCAAAGAGCAACCTTTTGTATGCAAGTGGAGCAGGTACAAAAGTAGCGTTCTCCTTCAGGCGTTAACCAGACAGATGCGTTCAGGCAGAGGCATGCAGCGCTGGAAGGACAGAGGCGTTATGTCAGGACAGAGGATAATGGACAGCACTTCTTTCAGGAATGTTCATGGCAGTGGGGCAGAGAAACGTTCAAGTAAATATGGCAGAAATAAACTGCACAAAATAGGCCATAAACAAATGGCTCAAATTAATTATGCAGGGCAGGAATATGCCTGCTCTGATACCATGTTAAACAGACATGGGGAGCGAGAAAGATATAAATGATAAAGCATGCAATTCAATTTTTATTCACAAATGGTACATATTTATAGTACATGTTGGTGACCGTTGGGATTCACATCCCAAGGTCCCTTGGACTGCTTAGTCTGTTTAGCTTCCACACTAACCCATTTAGGATTAGGTGTCCAACAGAATGTTTGATGAATTGCATAATATGAGTATGTGTTCAAATGATCTTGTTTTAATACGATTGTGTTAATACATATGAGTTGAGATAGCTGACATGTACTTGAGTATGATAGGTGATAGTTGTAGCATTATGTATTATGATTGATGACTATGAGTTGACTATGGATTATGACATGATTGTTAGTCTTGGTAAAGGTTGATTTCAAATTGATAGATATGATTGTCTTGATATGTGGAACATGTGGTTGACATGTGTGAGCAATTGTAGGAAACATGCTTGGTATTAGTGTGACAAGGTAATAGTTGATTTGTTTATATAACTAGCAGTTGGGTGATGCAACAACACATAGTAAGCCTCGATTGCAGCAAGGAAAAAGGTAAAAGAAAGGAATTGGGCAAGAATTTCTTTGGCTAGGTTTGGAAACCCTAATTCCAAACAAATGAGTGCTTTGCATAAAGGGAGTCTTCTTAACCTTGATTTTGTTGACATTATGTGGATATGTGTTAGATTCATGAACATGTACTTGACATGTATATTAGCTAGTCTCTAGTTACGGGTGGATCTGTCAAGATAATTGGAGTCCCTTGAGAGATGGCGTGGATGTGTTCAGTTGCAAGGCAACAAGCTTGGCAAGATAAGATAAGGTAACTGATGTATTTTTATGTTTATTTATGCACTGACATTATGTGTTTGTGGCAATATAATTCAGGGAGTTACATGGCAAGAGATATTGCCATGAATCTTGAAGAAGGCTTAGGTTGAGTTTTCCTTTGGAAGCACTGGGAACCATGGGGATTGAGCGATGGTGTCTGTTGTTAGTCTTGTGCTTTTGGTCTTTTGCGATTGTTGCGCTTGATTTATGATTTTGCATATGTTTGGTGCATAGTTATGCCACTTTGTTGCAGTGTCATATTGTTGTTATGGGTTTTCATGATCTTCTTCTTGTTTGTTTCTTGGGTTGACTTCTTGGGAATTGTTTGGGAAAGTGGAAAGTTAGTGGAGTTCAGGGAGAGTCGTATGGTACCCAACAGGTAAGGTAAGACTCAGTTGAAGCTATGTGCATGAGTAAGCGCAGCGGAAGGTAAAACTATGACAGTCAATTGGACGAGTTGGTCCATAGTTGTAAATGGATGGTGGTAGTACAAACATGTGAAAGGTAACTAGAAAAGGTAAATTAAATGGATCTAAGGTGTTGGATGCCTTAGCTATGTTGGGAATGATTTTTCTCAATGTTATACATGTTGTACACGGATAAAGGAAGTTCTCTTATGTTATCTGGTAATTATGTCATGATCATGATTTTGTTGATGTTTATATATATATGCATGTATGTATGTATGTCGTTGTCTGACAGGATGATGATTGTTTTATGCTAATGATTATATATGTATGTATATAGGTTGTCACTTTCTGAAAGAGTTGTCAGCGATCGTTCTTGTGGAGGAATAATTTTGTATGCAGGTGAATGGCATGAAGAGATTCCTAGTTCATGAGGAATAAGTGGGAAGAGTAGTCACGAAATGTATACGAGGTCAGTATAATGTGGATATGAATTGACATTGTATACTTATATTATGCCTATGTTTATGATAGGTAATGTGGAAGGATACATCAACAAAATGAAAGCAGTGTTGTCTGCGACATGCTGGGACAAGCATACATAAGACACTGGGAGCAAGGTTTCTTGGTAGAGACAATGTGCTTTTGGATGTGAGGTACTATTGTTGTGCATATGTTGTATATGTAGTACATGTTGCATCTATGATGTTGTGCACATGCAGTGTTGTGTATACATAGCATGCGTACATGTTGTTTATGCGATTTTATGTACAGGATGGTACATATAGTGTTGTACGCATATTGCATATGCAACGTTGGGTGTAGATGGTGCTATGTACATGATGGATATGCGGTGTTGTGTGCATATGTGTTGTGCACATGTTGGATATGTAGTGTTGTGTACAAATGATGCTATGTACATGTTGGATATGCAGTGCTATGTACATATGGTGTTCTATGCATGTTGTACATGTGGTGCTATGTACATATGGTGTTGTGTGCATGATTGTACAAGTGGTGATGTGAGCATGTGGTGTCGTGTACATGTTGTACATGTGGTGTTGTGTGCATGTGGTGCTGTGTACATGTCATGCATGTGATGCTATGTACATGTGGCATCGTGCACATTTCATGCATGTGATGCTGTGTACATTTGGTATTGTGTAAAAGTTGTAGAATGGTGCAATGTACATGTGACGTTGTGTACATGTTGTGCAAGTGGTGCCATGTACATGTGATGTTGTGCACACATTGTGCAGGTGGTTGCAGTGTACAGATGGTATTGTGTACATGTGGTACATATGGCAACAACGTAGATGCATGTATTGCATGGTGTTGTATGACACGTGTAGTTGTATGTGTGTGATGCACACTACATGTATGTGCACATGGCTGAGGAGAAGGCACTGGGTGTTTAGTTGGTGTGGCAACCGATCTGGAGTGCGTATAGAATAAAGAAAAAGGTAGAAGCTAAGGGTTTATTAAAGGATAAGTATCAATATTTTCTTTTCAGTTTTATTATGCATGTGATTTATGACTATGGTATATGATGATTATATGTGATCTATGATTCTGGTTTATGATGGTTACATGTGATTTATGATGTTTATCTATGATGGTTGTGTTTTGAGCTAACCAGAGGTGATATGTTTATACATGATGCTTTGATCAAAGAGTTAGTTTGACTTCTTGTGACAAGAATCGAACATGATTACAAGTGTACCTTATTGACAAACTACCAATGATGTATGATTTGAGGTTATTTCAATTTATTTGAATCTAACAGAAATTATGCACCTGGAACAAGTGCATGAACATGCTCGGTTAAGTGGTTGAAATCGACTACAAGAATCGACAGCAACAACAAAAGAAATTGGAACATTTAGCAGTATGCTGGTAGGGTACTTTAGGAGTAGGGCCATTGTGGGACACTGGTACCCAATAGTGTCCATTGATTTCCATGAGCATACTATGACCAGTATGACAGTTTTGAGGAAGGCATATGCCCTGGTTTTGTATCTTCCAATGCAAGGAAGCCTTGCCAAGGGATGGATCCCCTGAGTTAGGGGATTCTAAGGAACTTGGAAGGTGAGTGACTGCATAAAAGGGGGTGACCAGATTTCCCAAGGGACTATGTAGCATAGAAGGGAAGGTCACAGATACATTGGTTTTTGTCATTAGCATTGCTAGATGGAATCAGATGCACATTGGGAGTGCACCCTGGAACAATGAGCCAGTAATTGTTCACTGAGGGGACAAGTGGCATAGGGTTATAGTGTTGGACATTGGATGCAGCTTTAACTATGGTAGTGGATTCTGTACTTCCTAGGAAGGAGATGAATCCTGGTGCTCTTTTGAGGGTGGAGGTGTGATCCTCTGGATTAGCTTGTTGATTGATATGGACTTCATATCCTTTTATTTGTTGGTTTAGCAAATGTGCATATGTCGTTATTATAAATATCGTAATGAGTTGTGTTATAAAGCTCTAGTATGCAGTATGGTTGTTATCTAGTCATGTTATCATGATGTTTTACTTTTGAGCAAGTCATTCATCGTAATTACTGCAACGAGCTAAGTTATAAAGCTCCATAGGCAGTATGTTTGCTTTTCAACGATTTTGCTAAGGTCACGGTGTGGTTTAACACAAAGGACGGTGTTCCCCAAAGGGGAGGGTTCTGTAATAGCCTTGGTGAAAATTTCATGTAATAAAAGTTAATAAAAGCAAAATAAGATCACAGATAAGGGACACATATTCCAAGTTGAATGTTGAGCAAAGATATCCTAGTGTGCATCATTGGATGTGTGTTTTGGTTAAGGAAATTGGCAAATGCATTAAAAGGCGAAAAGACATTGTTGGCCCATTTATTTATGAAAATAAAGGAAATTAGGAGAAAAGGAAGGTAAAAGTTCACATGTTGCATGTGAGGAGGAAATTGAAGGAAAATAATGGAAAATGAAGAAATTAGAGGCCTCATTGATAAAAAGGCTTCTGAGGATCAGTTGGCAGGTTGCTCAGTGTTAAGCTTTTGTCAAGTTCAAGTTTGAAGATCTCTCATTATTCTCTCTCTATCTCACTCTCTTGGTCACTTAGAGTTTTCTTGGAGAACTCTAACCTTGGATTAAGGAAGGAAAAGCAAGCCAAGGGAAAGGAAAGGAAAGCAAGCAAATGAAAGGAAAACTAAGCAAGGATCAAGGAAAGGAAAGTAGGAATCAAGCAGCTTCAACAGGAATACTTGTAGGTAATCTTTTACATGTGTGATTTCCTAGCTGGTTTGTACATGCATCGCTTTGCATGTTGGTGTATATTTATCTTACTATCGGTGGCATGGTTTTACCGGGTTATGACAGTGGATTTCATCCTAGACTAGCCTTTTTTCTGATGTCATGGTGTTGGGATGTTTATTTTGGTTTTAAGCTTTGGTTTGCCAAATGATTTTGGAATCCGCGGCAGAGGTGGTCTCAAGTTCCATTCCCAAAGGACTATGAATCCCTTGACCGGTTTTGGTGGGCTACATGTAAAGCCTAAGGGAGAAATCTCGGTTTAGGGCCTTGTGATCTGGGTTTAGATTGTGGTAAATCCTGAGAGACTAGTCTTGGTTTAGGGCCTAGTGATCCGGGATTGGATTGTGGTAAAGCCTGAGAGACAAGGAAACGAAAAATTTCTCAAGGATAGTGATGGATTCTGGATGGCATTCCAAGTTTTGTTTGGTTGTGATCGGAGCACCGGTTTTGGTGTGATCATTGTTTGATGAGGGTGGGGGTCGTTTAACCTCTAGATTCCCTTGGTTGTTCTATGAGATCCCACATTCATGCTTGGAATATGGCATGGGGGTGACTGGCTGAAAGAGAGATTTGGTTCAACCATGTCTATGGCCGGGTGGTACATGGAAGTCCCGAACCTGGTTGGATTTGCCTATGATTAATAAAAGCTAAGTTATCTTACTTTTGCATTGATTTATATGTGGATTTAATGGTTGTCATATCTCTGATATTGATATGTTTTTATGTTGGTTATAAGCATGGTTGAGTGATTGGTTCATGTCATGGTTATTTCATATATTTACTTGTAACTATTAAATGGATGGATGCAAGACCTAATTGATGATGTAGTAGTTCAACGAAGAAGGAGGTGATCCTTCTCGTTATGTTTAATAAGTTGTTTCAGTCATTTATGCTCTGCCTCACATCCTAGACCTGTAGGTTGCATTGATGCCAAATGTTTGACCGAATGTCAGTCCTGGTTGGGGATGCTCAGGCCTAGTCCTGAGGGTGATTTTCGGTTGATCAACATGGTTATCATGTTTTTAATTATTTCTGAAAGTCGCGACAAGTTCTGGGTAGAGGCAAGGATTTTAGGCTAGAAAAGTGGCTCAAATCTTGGGGTCACTGGCACAGAATTGGAAATTCTAAACCACAGTCACTGGCAGGCAGGCCTGTGGGAGCGAGTTTAGGTTGTTAGTCACTCCCTTTCCCATAGCATGAGAACCACTAAGGCCTAAGAGCTGCAGAATAACAGTGGGACCCAATGACAGGTTGTTTGAGTGGTTGACTTGTCTCTTGAGGGGTATGTTGATGATGTTGGATGACTGTATGTGATGTTCCGTCGATTCCACTTCCTTAAGGGGACATAGGAGGTCTAATTGGATCATAGCATCCTATCTTCTCATGTTTACCCTGGTTGGCATGGTCACTTTGGGTAGACCTCATAGGGGGAATTACAATGACTTTGTTCATGATTTCTCATTATCACATTTGTCTGCAATTTAACATGGCATAGTCTTCTTGTCTCATGACCTCCTTGAGATCTAGCCACATCTTTAGACAATGAGCCATTGTGGTAGAGAAAAACCTTATTCTACACAAATGGACGAAGCTTAGCTATATGATGTTGGTTCAATGGGAAACCCTTATCGCTAAGGATTTGTCAAACTAAATGATATGTGTCACTAGCTAAAATGAATATACATTTGTCCGCAATTCAACATGGTATAGTCTTCTTGGGTCATGACCTCCTTGAGATCTAGCCACATCTTTAGACAATGAGTCATTGTGGTAGAGAAAAACCTTATTCTACGCAAATGGATGAAGCCTAGCTATATGGTGTTGGTTCAACGAGAAACCCTTATCGCTAAGGATTTGTCAAACTCAATGATATTTGTCACTAACTAAAAGGAATATCATTGAAGATTTCCAAATCCAAGCAATGCCTATCATTGGTCAAAGGGAAACCCATATTTCCCTTCAATCTTGATTTCTAGGCGATGAGACTCTATCCTTTCCCTAGTTTGCTCCACATTCATCTTTCCTTAGCGATAAGATTCTTTCTTTTCCCCATTTTGCTTCACAATTGTGATTCCTTGGTGATGATATTATGTCTCTTCCCCGTCTTATTCCATAATCATGATTCCTAGACAATAAGACTAAATCCTTAGCCCCTATCACACTTATATATACATTTCTTAGTGAATGGAATTTACCTTATTAAATGGCACCCATCAATATGCCTTGTTAGCTTTGGAAGATTGTTATTTCCTTCTAATCAACAAACTCATGCATTGAATCATTGACTTGAGGTCATGATATATACTTTCAAATTTCCTAAGCGTCTAGCTCGATAATCTATAATCCTTGAATCCAAGGCTTGTTTAACCATATGAATTAACGCTATTTAAAGATCTTTCAAGATCCCATTGTCTTAGTAAGGGAATCTCTACAAGGTTTGATCCCCATAGTAATTAATGATCCTGCACATGGTCAATTTTGAAGGCCATCAAAGACACGTATACAACTATAACCACTTGTATCTATCCGTTAGAAGATCAAGTGAGACCAAGAGTAATTTGGATCTAAAATTAGGGATTAGTAGGTCCAATTCCAATCACAAGGGAGCTCAAGATTAAGTTACTCGTTAGGCACCCTTACCATTATACTTGTGAATCATTTGTAGTGGTGAAACATTGAGGGAAAGCTAGAGGCCACGAAGGCTACATAGTTCAAGAATTTCCCACCGACCAAGCAAACTGACATGCATATTGAGTCTGGAATAAGAGATCACGAAACTCACATAGAAGTGAGTTAAAATTCTCACACACACATTTGAACATTATTGCTTGTAATTATTTACATTTATTAAGGAAATATGGTTCAAGAAATTTCTAAACTTGTGGCTTTTATACTGCTAAAAATAGTAATACTCTACCAAAATGAATTGGAACTACTCTAACAAATCAACACCTAATTAACATATATTCTTTTTTTAATTCATTCTTATACTCCCCCTTAATTGAAAAATACAACACCTGACTTGTCTCTACAAATTTCAAAATTCGCCTTTCCAAGAAGATTTATAAAGATGCCTACCACATTATCATCTATATTGCAATAGATCAAATCAATTTCCTTTCATTACATCTTGTATCTTATAAAAGGGTGTTGTGTCTTAATATGCTTGGACTTGGCATGATATATTGGGTTGCTTGCTAATTTGTTGGGACTAAGGTTTTCACATTTGATAATTGTTGGTACTTTTTGCTTTTCCCTCATATCTTCAAGAATTTGCCTACACCAAATTGCCTCACAAGTGACCATGCATAAATCTTTGTACTCAACTTAAGTGGATGGTAGGGAAATAGTTGGCTACTTCTTGTTGCTCCATGACATGATATTAGATCCTATTTTGAATGCATAGCTTGCGGTTGACTTTTTGTCACCAAGATCTCTTGCCCAATTTGAATTTGAATAACATGTCAACTTAACATTTAAATCATTAGTATATTCAATACCGAAATCAACAATCCCTTTCAAATATCTAAGGACTCCCTTTTTTGTTTTCCAATGACTATCATGAGGTTTATCCATGAATTGGCTAAGTATATCAACTAAATATGCAATATTTTGCATGGTTGTTGTTAGATAATTCAAATTGGCCACCAATTGTCGAGACAAAGTACCATTCACTTTTTTTGCTTCATCATCATTATTGAGCTTCACATTATGTTCTAATGGAATAGACACTTGTTAACGTTCACATATATTAAACCTCTTAATTAACTCTATTGTATTCTTGTTTTGTGTGATTAATGTCTTACCATCTTCTTTTTGTACCTCGAGGCCTAAACAATAATGTAACTAACCAAGGTCCTTCATCTCAAATTTATGTGACAATTGTATTTAATTTCTTCAATTAACTCATTAGCATTCTTGTTATAAGCAGGTCATCAATATATAAAGGAATCAAAGCAATATGGCCATTTTCATCCTTCTTAATATAATGATTTGAATCACTTTTACTTTTAATAAAACCTTTATGAGAGAAGAAAGTGTCAATTTTCATATACCAAGCCCGTATGTCTATTTAAGTCCATATAATGCCTTTTTAAACCTAAAAACAAGTTGTTCTTGACCCTACCTTTTAGACCCTTCTAGCTAAACAAGATAAACCTATTCCTTTAATTCCCATTTAGAAAAGCTCATTTAACATCCAATTGGTGTAGTTTCCAATTATACTTAGTAACTAATGCAAACATTAATCTAATGGTATTCAATTTATCTATAGGTGCAAAAGTGTCTTCATAATCGATTTCTTCTTTCTATGAATAGCCCTTTATTAATGGACTTTATTACCAAGCAATTTAGTTAATTCCCATGTTTCATTTTTCATGATAGAATCATATTCTTCTTTCACGGCACCCATCCATTATTTACAATATTTAGCTTTCTCATAATTTAAAGGCTCCACTATGTTCATAACTTGAGTCATTAATGTGTAATATTTATATCTTACACATGTCTGAGTTGGTTGTGTCGATCTCCATGTTGTTATGCAACTTTGTGGAGTTCCTTCATCTCTTCTCAGTGTACTTTGTCTACTTGAAGTGTCCGTGTTGCTTGAAGATTCAGCTTGAACATGTTTAAAATATTCTTCTTCTTTAACACTCTCATCATTATCTTCAAGAAGATGCCATACATCATGACTATCCTTTGTTTGACCTATGTCTGCATGCTAATGAAATAATACATATTTGCTTACAAAATCCTTATGAGTTCTAGGATCATACATTTTATAAGAGTTGTAATCGGTACACGAACCACTAGAGATGCAATTTCTTGCATTAACAGCAAACTTTCTCCTGTATTTTTTATTAATTGGGTAATACAACAATGTTCAAATATATGGTTGTATACCTAACACAAAAAGAAAAACCTAGAAGCCCTTAGCACAAAAAAATATAGATGAATGCATTTAGGGATCGACACCTAAGAATGATGTGTGTATCTGTTATGGAGATGATATGAAACTTACCTAACAAATGCAAAAAAAATTCTCCTCTGATGCAAGTGCATTGCATATGCTTTTGTCTGCAATAAGGTCATGTTTTTTTAACAAATTATTCACATGTCAATATGCCACAATATTGAGAATGATCACATAGTTTCCTTGAAATTCAATACAAAAATAAACTAGAAACATGAATAAACAAGAACCTGATATCTGGTACTAAACATGACCATAGTTTTCCCTTGAATGCAATTTAACACAAGAATTCCAACTCATGAATTCATGATATTCAAATGTTATAGGCACTAGATATTACTTGTACATATTAGTATTTTAGTGCAGCTTCTAGTTTTCCTCTACTTATTTACTTGATGCATGCATAACCAGCTTCAGTGTACAATAGTAACATCCCAAAGTTGCATGCAAGATGAGGGAGGACATAATTGTTAGTTTTGCATTGTTTGACTTAATGAATAGTGGTCAAGCCTTGGTATTTAAAGGATTTGTTACATCACATGCCATATCCAGTTTTTTGTTTGCTCCAAAAATCTCTACATACACTACACATGGTTGAGTGCATGCAACTATAATTTTGATGGTCTTCAAACACATTTTAAGTTTTCTCGTAGGATCTATAACATTACAGTCCAAATTTATGATCTGGTCGGATGGATGCATCGCCTTGTTGGAAGGGAGTTATTAATCTCTAGTGGGGAAAGTATGGAAGATTTATTTAACCTCCTTTTACACTTGTGCTACTAGAGTTGTTGGAGCTTATTTAACATCCTCCATGGTTGTAGGCAAGATGTGTTAAGATTTTAGTATATATATTGAAAATTTTAGATTTTGATGTCATACTAAAAATCAAAGTGCCAAGGTTATTGATCATGGTGGCACTTGCGGAGGCGGGTGTGTTACTCTAATGTAGCTTGAAAATTATTTTAAATTGTGTAATATTTCAACATACGAGATTTAAGCCCTGAACCTTGTGTATGATTTATACCTTCATTCTTGTTACTGCAAGAGTAACTCACTCAAGATAATTTGATTTTGTGTTTGTTATTTAACAGTTTCTTCTCCAACCTCGTCATTATAAACTTCAATGGCTCTAGTCGAACATCTTGTAGGTAAGCAATTAGCATGGCAATCCTTTATAAATCTCAACATACAATCCTATATTATTGGCCCTACTAAGGATCATCATTTTTCTAGATGGTATAGCTTCAACCCTAGCAACAAAAAGGATAGCACCAACACCAACTCTGGGTTGGTTAATGCACCCGCGATAACAATTTTCTTGCCTTCATATACTATGAGCTCCCACTAATTAAAGAAGGGCTATTAAGGTAGATGTAGCTATTGGAGGAAGAAGGTTGTAATATTTAAGAAGGAAAGATGAAGACTTAAGGTGTGTCATATTGAAAAGAACGAGAAGAAACATAAGGTGTGTTATTCAAAGAGGAATTAGAACCTTGATGAATATGGAGGGGCATTTTTCAAGCTCTCCCTGTATTTTATAACTAGATAATTTGCATAATACTATGTTATTAACTAAAACATTATTTTTGAGTATTACACATTGTTATAATAGAATAATATGAAGGCTAAACAATGATAGGTTCCAACTATTTTGGTACATTAGTGCCCTACCTATTGTAAAAGACAAAGAGAAGGACATAAAAAAATATTTGCTCCAATGATTCAAGCCCTTGTTCGTCCTAATTTGATAGTATCCACCACTAAGATACTCAATCATCTAGCTTTGGTTCCATTCATGAATGATTTTCTAATACAATGCTATCAAATTCATTGCTAAATGATTTAGAGAGGTAATCAAATGGCGTACTTAATTATTCTCAATATTGTTAAAAGAGGATAGGCAGTGTTAAGAAAATGAGAAGCTATGCGGTTCTTTTAGGTGGAATGCTTTGTGGAAACCCTAGGTCTTGAGGCCTAGGCTTTAGGCATGTAACACAAGATGCCTTTTGATTCTATGAATAATTTCGGTCTCCCCTCCAATAATTTCCTCCTTGTAGACGGATTGACTGGACCTCGATTTTTCACCCCTTGCTTTAGCGAATTCTATCTCCAAGAAAAGTAAGTGATTCGCTTCTAAGTTTTTGATAGTTTCATCCTGGTCGAGTGATCACCATGGTTGATCTGGCCCAGAGCTCTCAACTTGCTTAGGAGGTTTCAACCTTCAATAATTTAGTAGCCAATGGACCTAAATTTCAAAACACCCCTTCATTTATATTTGTTAAGAAGCTAGATGACATTCCTAAAGTTGTGAAGTTGTGACCTCTGCCCGCCAAGCCTGATCTAGAGCACTTTAGCAAGTTGATCGGGGATTGATTGGCCAATTTACTAGCCTTTGGCCTTCACCAAAATTAGTCAGAACATGGATCAAGAACAATTAGAAACCAAAAATGAAAGGGGAGGTGGTTTCCTCCTTTGTTGGGAAGCATTTTTTCACCTTCTATTTCAAGTTTAAGGAAGACATGGACCTAATTTTTAGAAGTGCTCCTTACTTCGTGGGTCCCCAAGGGTTGTATTTGGATGGATGGAACCCTAACTTCAACCCAAACTGTGATATTCCCATGACAGTCCGATTTTGGGTAAAGTTCTTGACCTTCATTCCATTGTTAGAATGACGCAACCTTTAAACTCATTGGTAATTCTCTTGGAAAATATATGTAACAACCCTGATTAAAAATTCATGTAAAAGATATAAGACCAAGGTCGTGGGACACATATTCCAAGATGAAAGGTGGGAAAAACATCCTAGTGGTTATTCATTTTGGTTTATTATGGCCGAGGAAATTGGCAAAGGCAATGGCAAAGGCATTTGAAAAGGCAAGAGGTATTAATTGGCATTTTATTTATGAAAATAATGGAAATTGGGAGAAAAGGAAGGTGAAAGGTCACAAGTTGCATGTGAGGATGAAAATGAAGGAAAATAATGGAAAATTGAATAAAACAGAGGCCTCATTAATGAAAAGTCTTATGGGATGAGTTCATGGCTTTTGTTAGTTCAGTTTTGGAGCTCTCATTCTATTCTTTCTCTCTCTCATACACTTGCACACATAGAGTTTTCTTGGAGCACTCTTGGAGGATTGTAGCATACTTGGGATTTGGACCAAGAAGGCAAATGAAGAGCAAAAAAGCACAAGAGGACATCGGGATCAACAACTACAATGGGTTTCGTTTGTAGGTATCTAGTTGCATGTATGGTTTACTTGCTAGTTTTGGCATGCATGGCACATGCATGTGGTTTCTTGGTTATGATATGTCATTGACATGGAGGATTGCTTGGATTGACAGTGGTTTTGCCTAACCTTGCAATTTCCTGGATAGCCATAGTGTTGTGGGTTTTGTCTTTATTTTATGGTTGGTTCTCATGTTCATTATGTATCTAGGTTGAGTTACTAGTCATGGAAGCCTTGGTTGGACAAACACTTTGGAGCTCACCGAAATTCGTGGGTTGAGTTACTAGTCCTGGAAGCCAGGTTGAAACAAATGCTTTGGAGCCTTGGAGACCGATTTGGTGATGGTTAGTGATGTACGACCATGACATGGAATCACTGGTTGAGGGTTGAGCTGGTTTGGCCTTTGGAAGCGCTGATTTGGTTTTGCTTGGTTTATTCCATGAGATCCCACATTCCTTCTTAGAATATGGCATGGGGGTGACTGGTTGAAAGAAAGATTTGGTTCAACCTAATCTATGGTTGGGTGGTACATGGAAGTCCCTAACTTGGTTGGAATTTCATATGTTAATAAGAGGTATTTTCTATTGTGATCTATGAGCATATGTATTGATTATGATGGTAACATTATGGTTGAGTTGTCATGGGTTATATGTTGGTTATATGATGTATATTATTTATGGATCTTGACATGTTTGATGAATATGTGATTGGTTATAAAATGCATGACCTAATAGATGTTATTGCAACTAATATGAGAGGGCATCAGACCTTCTTGACGATTCTCAGATAAGTATGGGATCCCTATGTTTAGATATGTTGTTAGGACATGTAGATTACATATTCTTGATGTGTTTGACAGAATGCCTGTCATGGATAGTAGGGGTTAGATCAAGTCCTTGTTCAAGTGTTTGCATTAGTTTCCTTGTTTCAATGTTATTTGTCATTCCTGGAAGTTTCATGAAGTTTTGGGCAGTGGCCTGAGACCTAGCTTGAAAAGGTTGCTCAAAATCTGGGGTCGCTGGCTCATAACTGACTAGAAAAGTCCACAATCGCTAGCATGCCTTGTTGTGGGAGCGACTGGAAGGCCTCAACCGCATGAATGACTTGTTATGGGAGTGATTGAGGGTCCAGATCAACAAAATGACAAGTTGTGTCAAGGGTTAAGCACCTAGAAGGGTTGGTTGCCTCCTGAAGGGTTTGTAGCTCCCGAGGAAGGTTAAATTGGTTTGGTTTTGTCGGTTCCACTTTCTTAACTTTACACGGGGATTTGAATCACATCATAGTAGAATCTCATCACACGTTTACCCCAACGGACCAGTTAACTTCGGTAAATGTGGGAGGAGGGTGTTACAGGGTGGTATCAAAGCGGGTTTTGTTCTCTTTGGGTGGTGTCTGGTTTCCGTTCTCTTTGGGTGATATTTGATACCACATAGTGGTATCAGAGCATGGTTCAACCCTTAGACTGGATGGGAAAAATGTGGTTGTGATGCATGCATGTGGGTTGTATATGTGTTTGATATGTATGTATGGTTGTGGTCATTTTTACAATAGAAGTTACTGATGTTGTGGTTGGGGTGTGCTTTTCATGAATACATGCCAGTGGTATATGCATTTGTTATGCTTGTCAATGTCTGTTGTGCATGAATTGTTATGGTTATGGTTATGCATGTTAGTTTAGATATGCATCGTGAGGTCATTGTATGCAGTTATGTCATCATGATGTTATTGATAAGATATGATGTTGATATGTTGGCTAACATAGAGCAAGAGATGCAGACTATTAGAGCGAGGTTGCAACACTAGAATTTGGGGTAAGAGCAGATCATCATACATGCAAGTATGTTAGTTAACGGATTTTTATATGCATTAGGGTTACATACATGTTTTTCATTCTATTGTTGTTGTGGTTACATGCATGATAGATGCTAGTTGACCAGTGTAGTCAAATGCATGTGTCAGATAGTCAAGAATGATAGTAACATGTTCTTGTATGCATTGTGGTCATATGCATGATGATTATGGTCATTGCAGCTGAGATATTGATGTTATTATGTTTTGTGCTAATTTGGATTGACTTATTCAGATGATCATGGTTATGACATTAAGGTATAAGTTAATATATTGTGACAGTATGTCCTACTAATCTAGACTCACAGTACATATGTGATTGTTATGCATGAATGACAATTGTTTATGAGCAAATGATGTGAACATGTTATTTATTTACTGTTATGGATATCATGAACTTATTTATGTTTGAGTTGATATGTTGTGAAATTATATCATGCTAATCTAGATTGATTTTGCAGACAAGATAACCTCCCCTAAGATACATTGAGGTATGAGTTTGATTATGTCATCTATTGGGTGATTGAGTGTTTGATTATGTTGTCTATTTGGTATGAGTTTGTTTATGTCGTCTATGTGGTGCTTGAATGCTTGATTATGCCATCTATCTCTTATTTGAATATTTGTTTAATTGCATGATATGAGCGTGTGTCTATAAGATTGCATGAAGAAATGATATTGTTTTAAGATGGTTGCACTAGCACATATGTGTTGAGACAACTAATATGTACTTGAGTGTAAGTAGGTGATAGTTGTAGCATTACGTATTATGATTGATGAATGTGATTTGATTTTTTATTATGACATGGTTGTTAGACTTGGTAAAGGGTGATTCCAAATTAATACATATGTTGTCTTGATCTTTGGGACATGGGGCTAACATGTGTGTTTAATTACAGGGCAGTGTCCTTGGCACAACAAGGTAAGATAACTGGCATAATGTTATATTTATTTATACACTAACAATTATGTGTTTATGGCAATATGACATAGGGATTTGCATGGCAAAGAGACTGCCATGAAATCTTGGAGAAGGCTTAGGTTGAGCTTTCCTATGGAAGTATTGGGAGGCCATGGGGATTGAGTCATGGTGTTTGTTGCTAGTCATGTGCTTTTGGTCTTTTGTGATTTTTTGCGCTTGATTTGCGGTCTTGATTGCATATAATGCATGATCATGCCACTTTGCTTGTGGTGTCATATTTTTATTGGTTTTTCATGGTTCTCTCTTGTTTGCTTCTTGGTCTTGCCTTTTATGTTTTGAGTCCATTGGGAATTGGTTGGGGAAAGAGAAAGTTAATGGAGCTTGGGGAGAGCTTAATGAAACCCAACAAGTAATGTAAGACCTGGATGAAGGCTGGTGCATATAAAGGGCATCATAAGGCAAGAGTATGAGAACCAGTTGGATTGGTTGGTTCCATTGGAGTAAATGGATGGTGGCACGACAGACATGAGAAAGGTAACTAGGAAACGTAAAGTAAATGGAATTGAGGCATTTAGATGCCTTTGCTATGTTGGGAACTGTCATTCTCAATGTTGTGGATGTGTTGCATGAATAAAAGGAGTTCTCTTAATCTTGACCTTATGATATTTGGTAATTATGTTGTGATCATGATTATGTTGATGTCTCTATATGTATACATGTATGTATGTATGTCGTTGTTAGACAGGGTCATTAGGAATCATTATTGTGGATGAATGATTGCTTATGTTGGTGAATGGCATGAAGAGGTTCTTGGTCGTATGAGGAATCAAGAGGGAAGGAAGAATAGCTCAAACAAATCTATGAGGTTAGTATCATGTGGATATGAATTGATATTATGTGATTATACTATATGTATGTTATGGCAGGTAATGTTGAGGCATACATCAGTGGGATGAAAGCAGTGTGATATGCGGCATGTTGGGGCAAGCATGGATGGTGGAAATACATTAGAAGCAAGGTTGCCTCGTAAGGATAGTGTGGTCTTAGGATGTGCAATATTGGTGTTGTGTACATGTAGCATATGTAGTATTGTGTACATATGATGTTGTGTGCTTGTTGTATATATGTTGTTGTGTTTATATTGCATATGCAGTGGCGGGTATAAATGGTGCCATGTACATGTTGGATATGTGGTGTTGTGTACATATCGTATTGTGCGCATGTTGGATATGTGGTGTTGTGTGCATATGGTGTTGTTCACATGTTGGATATGTGGTGTTGTCTACATATGGTGCTATGCACATGTTGTATATGCAGTGCTATGTACATATGGAGTTGTGTGCATGTTGTACATGTGGTACTATGTACATATGGTGTTGTGTGCATGCGGTGTTGTGCACATTTTGTACATGTGGTGTTGTGTGTAGGTGGTGTTGTGTACATGTCATGCATGTGGTGTTGTGTACATGTCATACATGTGGTGTTGCGTACATTTTGTGTTGTGTACACGTTGTATAGGTAGTGAGGTATACATGTGGTAATGTGTACATGTTGTGCAAGTGGTGTCGTGTCCATGTGATGTTGTGTACACGTTGTGCAGGTGGCGCAATGTACAGGTGGTACTATGTACATGTTGTATTAGTGTACATGTGGTATTGTGTGCATATCGTACATGATGTGTTATATTCATGCAATACTATGTATGTGCATTATGTATTCGTGGCATCATGACATGTGTATTCGTTTTGTTGTACTATGTGTATTGTGTTGTACACTAAATGTAGGAGTATGTATTGTGTTGTGTTGTACACCGAGTGTAGGTGTACGTGTCGTTATATATATCAGGTGTAGGTGTATGTGTTGTGTGATGTCATACACTATGTGTGGATGTATGTGTTGTGATGTACATTGTGTATGTGCATGTGATTGAAGAAAAGAAAAAGGCTTTGGGTGATTTCTGAGTGTGGCAACCAATTCGGTATGTGTACAAAAGGACAAAGATCAAAGTTAGAAGCAAAGGACCGAATGAAGGATAAGTATCAGTATTTTATTTCAGTTTTATTATGCATGTGATATGTGATTTTAGTTTATGATGGTTACATGTGATCTATGATTCTGGTTTATGATGATTGCATGTGATTCATGATTTTGATCTACGATGGTTGTGTTTTGAGCTAACTAGATGTGATATGTTTATACATGATGATTTGGTAAGAGATGAATTGGCTTGTTGTGACAGGAAGTGAACATAAGTGCAAGTGTACCTTATTGGTGGGCCACCAATGACGTATGATTTGGATTTATTTCAATTCATTTTGAATCTAATGGAAATTATGTACTTGGTATAGGAAATCATGGAAGTTCCCAAACTGGGTGGTTGAAACCAGCTGCAAGAATTAGTAACATTAGTGAAAGGAATGGGAACATGCAGAAGTATGTTGGTAAAGTACTTCAGGAGCATGTACATTGTGGGACACTGGTACCCAATAGTGTCCATTAATTTCCATGGGCATGCTATGACCAGTATGATGGTTTTGAGGCAGGGATATGCCTTGGTTTTTGGACTTCCGATGTGAGGAAACCTTACCAAGGGAGGGGTCGCCCGAGGGACTATGTAGCAAAGAAGGGGTTTCTCGTGGAACTTGGAAGGTGTGTGACTGCATGGAAGGGGGTGACAGGATTTCTTGAGGGACTATGTAGTAGAGAAGGGAAGGCTAGGGATGGATTTGTTTTGGTCATTAGCATTGCCAGATGGAATCAGATGCACATTGGAAGTGTGCCCTAGAACAATGAGCTGGTAATTGTTTAGTGAGAGGACAAGTGGCGCAGGATTGTAGCACTGGACATTGGATGTAGCTTTGACATTGGCAGTGGATATGGACTTCCTGGGAACGAGGTGAATTCTGGTATTACTTTGAGGGTGGAGGTGTGAGCCTCTAGATTCCTTTGTTGTTGATACAAACACCATATCATTTATTTGTTGGTTGAGAAAATGTGCATATGTATATATGTGTATGTTATTGTAAATATTGTATCGAGCTACATTTATAAAGCTCCATAGATAGTATGATTATTTACTAGTTGAAGCAAATGTGTATGAGTGTATATGTGGTTATTATTGTAAATATCGTGATGAGCTATGTTATAAAGCTCTAGTAAACAATATGATTTTCATATCTTCAGAAATGGTGATTGTAAATATTGAATCGAGCTTTGTTAGAAAGCTACATAGGCAATATGTTTTGTTTTCAGTGGTCTTTTGGTTTATAGGTGTCATTGAACACTGAGGATGGTGTTCCCCCAAGGAGGAGGGTTCTGTAACAATCCCGATTACAAATTCATGTAAAAAATATAAGACCAGGGTCATGGGACATGTATTCCAAGCTGAATGGTGGGAAAAACATTCCAGTGGGTGTTCATTTTGATTTATTATGGCTGAGGAATTTGGCAAAGGCATTTGAAAAGGCAAGAGGCATTAATTGGAATTTTATTTATGAAAATAATGGAAATTAGGAGAAAAGTAAGGTGAAAGGTCATATGTTGCATGTTAGGAGGAAAATTGAAGAAAATAGAGGCCTCATTAATAAAAATAATTATGAGGATGAATTCATGGCTTTTGTCAGTGTAAGGTTTTTTTAGTTTAGTTTTGGAGCTCTCATTATATTCTCTCTCTCTCTCTCATACTCTTGCACACCTAGAGTTTTCTTGGAGCACTCTTGGAGGATTGTGGCATACTTACGATTTGGAGAAAGAAGGCAAAGGAAGAGTAGGAAAGTGCAAGAAGACCTCGAGATCAGTAGCTCCAACAGACTTTGTTTGTAGGTATCGAGTTGCATGTATGGTTTCCTTGCTAGTTTTGACTTGCATGGAACATGCATGTGGTTTCTTGGTTATGATTATTCATTGGTATGGAGGATTGCTTGGATTGACAGTGGTTTTGCCTAGCCTTGCCATTTCCTAGATAGCCATGGTGTTGTGGGTTTTGTCTTCTTTTTTTTTTGTTGGTTCTCATGTTCCTTATGGCTATGGGTTGAGTTACTAGTTCTGGAAGCATTGGTTGGACAAACTCTCTGGAGCCCGGAGACAATTGTGGATTGAGTTACAAGTCCTAGAAGTCGAGTTCAAACAAACACTCTAGAGCCTTGGAAAACTTGGATGGAGACTGATATGGTGATGGTTAGTGATGTCAAACTGTGAGGTGGAAACACTGGTTAAGAGTTGAGGTGGTTTGACCTTTGGAAGCCCTGGTTTGGTTTTGATTGGTTTATTCCATGAGATCCCACATTCATGATTGGAATATGGCATGGGGGTGACTGGCTAAAAGAAAGATTTTCTTCAACCTAGTCTATGGTAGGGTGGTACGTGGAAGTCCCTGACTTGGTTGACATTTTCATATATTAATAAGAGGTATTTTCTATTGTAATATATGAGCATATGTATTGATTATGATGGTGAAATTATGGTTGAGTTGCCATGGGTTATTAGTTGGTTGTATGTTGGTTATAAGATGTATATTGTTTATGGCTCTTGACATGTTTGATGAATATGTGATTGGTTATCAAATGCATGAACTAATATATGTTATTGAAACTAATATGAGAGGGCATTATAACTTCTTAATGATTCTTATATAAGTATGAGATCCCTATGTTCAGATACGTTATTATGACCACTAGATTACATGTTCTTGATGTGTTTGTTGGAATGGCTGTCATGGTTAGTAGGGGTCAGATCAAGTCCTTATTCAAGTGTTTGTATTAGTATCCATGTTTCAGTGTTATTTGTCATTCATGGAAATTTCATGAAGTTCTTTGTAGTGGTCTGAGACTTAGCCTGAAAAAGTGGTTGAAAATTCGGGGTCGTTGGCTCATAACTGCCTGGAAAAGTCCACAGTCACTGACATGCCTTGCTATGGGAATGACTAGAAGGCCTCATTCGCATGCATGTCTTGTTATGGAAGCGTTTGAGGATACATATCAGTAAAATGACAAGTTGTCTCAGGGGTTAAGCACCTAGAAGGGTCGGTTGCCTCCTCCCAAGGAAGGTCAAATTGGTTTGGTTTTGTTGGTTCCACTTCCTTAATTATACATGTAGAGTTGAATCACATCATAGAATCCTCTCATCATATGTTTACCCCAATGGACCGGTTAACTTGGCTAAATGTGGGAGGATGGTGTTAAAATATATTAATTGTGCCAGCCCCAGGAAGGGTTATTTTCCTATACCTGAATTTGTGTAGAAATAGATTTGGAAAAAGGGCTTCTAGAAGAAAATTATATAAGCATGGATGAATGCATGCACATCCAGAAAATATACTACAATCAATTACCATTTAAGTGTCAAATCTGTGATGAATACAACCACTTCTCAAGGAATTGCACTAAAGCTCTAGCTTCCCAAGAAAATCAGGGAGAACAGGGGGATCAATGGAAATAATCCAAAAGGAGAAGAGGTAATAATAAATAGTAAGGTCCTAATCCCAAGAAGAGTGCCCAGAACCCTCAAGATGGTACAAACCCTAACAATACAAATAGTAACAAGGAAGGATCCAACCTCTCTCGCAATTAATCAAGAAAAAACAAATATGAAGCTCTAACATATTTGAATGAGAAGTTCACCCAAAAATCTACAGAGCCAATTTCTAAATCAATGCCACATCATAGTCCGAAAAAAGCCCTGGAAGAGGAGAATCGAGCTCCTGAATCCTCTCAAAATTCTCGGAAGATGATGAGGACAACTACCTCTCATCAAAAGAAATTATTGGTCCATCATGAATAATCAGTTCGGTAATGAAAAATCAAAAGTTGAAAAGGTCATAGAGATGAATAAGAGAACCAGACACGCTAGAAGCAAAACTAACAAGGAGATTTGGGTAGGTCAAGCATAGAAAGAAAAGGAATAGGGTCATCAAAATATTATAACTAGACAACTGGTAGACCACGACAACAAAGAAGGGAAAAAATGAGGATTTGTAGGCCCTATGATGGGGGATTCTCTTCCAAAAGGTAAGTAATGAATATAATCTCCTAGCTTGGGATTTAAAAAAAGAATCATAAAAGAAAAATATTTGCCACTGAAATAATAACCAGTGGTATCGCTATTCTAGGAGACTAAATTAGATGAGAAGGACTTCTCATCTAGACACAATAAGATATTGAACAAGAGTTGTCATCTTGAGGTTAGTTCTCGAAGTGCATCCAGAGGTTTATGCACATTATGGGATCTAGATAAGCTAATCCTTATGGATAGTAAGAAAACCCAACACTGGATTTCTACTCGGTTAAGATTTCCAACCATTAATCAGGTATGCTCCATTGTAAATATTTATATGCCTATTTCTTGTAGAGAAAAACAAGAATGTTAGATCTCCTTAATGGAGCTGAAAGACACTGCTTTTGGCACAAATTGCATCATTGGCGGCGATTTCAACACTATTCTACATCAGAAAGAAAAGAGGGGAGATATCTAATTAGGGATATACATCAAGAAGCCATGAAGGACTTGATCAACACTCTCAATTTGATAGATATAAAGCCCTATAAATTGTGATATGCTTGGAATAACAAAAGTACGGGCCTTGATCACATAATCATTCGTTTGGATAGATTTTTGGTTGTTGGTAGTATTCTTTCTATGAACCTTAGGCTTCAGTCCTCCATCCTACTCTTGAATGGATCAAATCATAAGCCCATCTTGTTAAAAATTAGCACTCCCCAAAATTACGATCCTATCCCCTTTAGATTGTCTACTCTTTGGCTACAATCTCTAGGATTTTATGAGGAAGTAGCAGAGTCATGGAACAAGTGGGTGGAAGGGAGTCCAATTTGTATTTGGGAGAGTAAAGTTAAAAGGATCAAACAAGATATCAAGCATTGTTTGAAACAAGGAATATCTACAAATCGAGAATTGTTGTTATCTTTAGAGAATCAAGTGGCGAATATCCAATCCCAATTGGAGACTGCTCTTATAACATATGTTATGTCAGGTAGTCCAAATATTCAATTATTATCATGCTCTCCTCCATCATGAAGAGGAACAATGGAGGCTCAAGTCAAGGAGTATATGGTTGAATTCTCGAGACAATAACGCAAAGTTTTTCATGATCAAGCCAAAAACTGAGAACCAGAAAATAATATAGCGTAATTTTATCATAAAGGTCATAAAATAAAATACTTCCAATTAATTCAAGAGGCATCGGTAGAGAATTTTAGTAATTTGTACCAATCTTCAGTTCAATCATCTGACGAGGAAGATCAATAGATGTTTGAGCACGTTCCTAAATTAGTCTCCAAAGATATGAACAATTCTCTTATTGATCCCCCTTTCAGCGAAGAAATTAAGTAGGTTGTCTTCTCCTTTCATCTGGACAAGAATTCAGGACCTGATGGTCTCCCGACCCTCTTCTTCCAACATTTTTGGGATCTTATTCACAAATACTTGATTAGAATGATTTGATACTCTCTCAACCAACTTTGCATGGGAGGAGGTATCAACTCCTACTTCCTTGCTCTCATTCCCAAAGAAAACTATGTTGACCTTTTCTAGATTCCGAATAGTTACATTATGTAATCTCCTATAAAGTAATCTCCAAAATTTTGGCTCTAAGACTCAAGAAAATTCTCGCTAAGATCATTAATGAAAATCAAGGAGGATTTTTCGTAGGAAGGCAAATCTTAGACAATGCAATCATAATCCAAGAAGCGGTTGATTCTAGTTGGAGAAAGGGTGATCAAGGTATGGTCATAAAGCTTGACATGGAAATTTCATTTGTTAGGGTTCATCACAAATTTCTCTTCAAGGTAATGAAGAAAACAAGATTTAATGGAAATTCATCTAATGGATTGACCTTTCAATTGGTTCTTCTTAGATTGCCCCATTCATTAATTGCAGAGGAACTCGTTTCTTCAAAGCATCTAGGGGTCTGAGACAAGACTTCCCTCTGTCTCCTTTCATGTATATTATTATGGCAAATTCTTTAAGCAGAAGATTGGTGTGTGAAAAAAGTGTTGGGCATCTTCCGGGAATTCGTTTCTATGGTAGAGTCAAAAACATTAACCATGGGCAGTTCGTTGATGATACAATCCTTGGGGGGGTGGGGCATCTATGGCAATTGCCAAAATATATAAAACTACCTTGGATAACTTTCTAGCGGCCTCTAGAGGTTCAGTCAATGAGACCAAATATCATATCTACTCTTAGAACATTAGCATAATCCAACAAAAGAAAATTGAAGATGTTATCGGTTCTAAAGTAAACAAGGGTTGGACTGAATTTAATTAATTAGGAATTCCTATCTGTCTAAGGAGATCCTCTTCGAAAAACTGGCACAAAATTCTTGACAAGATTAAGAATATAATGGAGAATTGGGTGCTAGATGGCTCAATCTAGCAAGTGGGATAGTCCTATCTAAGGCTGTGTTATCTGTCATCCCTCTATTTCAGTTATGGACCTTATTAGCTCCAAAAAGCGTTTTAAACAAGATCGATACATATTTGAGAAAATTTATGTGGGAAGGAGGTAAAACAAGCTCAAAAAAGTTTCATTTAGGAAAATGGACTATGGTTAGAGCGCCTAAGCTTCACAGGGGCCTAGGTATCGAAGATCCTAAATAATGAATATTGTGATTGGAATTGATCGGAAGATTCAGACCCAGCCAAATGCTTGGTGGGTTCAAATTCTGAGAGAAAAGTACTTCAATGCATCCTCAACAGAGCTCCTCCCTAGCCAAGGCTCTCCTATCGGGAAACTTCTTCCAACCTCCTCCCTGATTCGATCTCACCTTTTATGGATCCTAGAGAATGGAGATAATATTAATATATGGAAAAGCGATGATCATCAAATTATAATAAGGGAAGGAGATGAATGGAAGACCACATTTAAAACAAATGATGGATTGTAGGAATGGTTGGTTATGCCATTTGGAATGTCAAATGCACCCAACACTTTCATGTAGTTGATGAATGAATCGATGAAGGAATTTATTGGGAAATTTGTAATAGTTTATTTGGATGATATCTTGGTCTATAGTCGGACAAAGGAGGAGCATCTACGACACTTGAGGTATGTATTAAAAAAAATATAGCAGGGGAATTGTTGATTCATCTAAAGAAATGTTTCTTTTTGAAATCAAAACTTGTATATATGGGATTTGCTATTCCAAGAGAAGGTTTAAAGATGGACCCTGAGAAAGTAAGAGCAATGCTTGAATGACATTCACCTAGAAATGTTTTTGAGGTTCATATCTTCCATGGACTAGCTAGCTTCTATAAGAAATTTATTAGAAATTTTAGCAAATTGAGTGCCCTTATTCAAGAAACAATCAAGAAAAATCAACCGCCATTCCAGTGGATTGATGAGGTCGAAAGGGCATTTCAATTGTTAAAGAAAAGGATTATTGAACAACCAATACTTGTGTTGCCATATTTCAACAAACCATTTCAGGTAAAATGTGATGCCAACAATGAATCCATTGGAGCAATTCTCAGTAAAGAAGATAGACCCATAGCATATTTCAGTGAAAAACTAAATGAAGTCTGAACAAAATATACCTTTTATGACAAAGAATTTTATATGGTAGTCCAAGAATTA
Organism: Pinus taeda; assembly: GCA_000404065.3. Lineage (NCBI taxonomy): Eukaryota > Viridiplantae > Streptophyta > Pinopsida > Pinales > Pinaceae > Pinus > Pinus taeda. The sequence goes on from APFE030460998.1 coordinate 27,960, forward strand.
AAGAAATGGAGGCATTATTTGTTTTCCAGGGGATTTATTCTTTAAACTGATAATCATGCATTGCAATTTATTATGTAGTAGCCTGTATTGAAACAAAAGCACATTAAATGGGTCAAATATTTACAAATTTCACATTTGTTTTAAAACATATTAACGTGAAGTCTAATAAAATTGCTGATGCATTAAGTAGGAGGCACTTATATTTGCAAGAAAGTCAAATCCAAGTGTTTGGGGTTCGATTTCATGAGGGAGCTATATGATAAAGATGTTGATTTCAGAGAAACTCATACAACTTGTAAAAACCCAACAATTCAGGATCAAATTCCATGAGTTGAATACATGATTCAAGATGGGTTGTTAGTTAAAAACAACTAGCTTTTCATTCCCAATTGTTCGATGAGAGAAAACTTGATCAAGGAGAAACATAGTGGCGGTCTTGGAGCACATTTTGGGCATGATAAAACATAAGAGCCGTTAAAGAGGAATTATTTTTGGCCAGGATTAAGAGCAGACGTGCACAAATTTGTGAGTAATTGTCGAATTTGTGAATATGCTAAAGGGAGGAGTCAAAACACTGGATTATACACGCCATTACCAATTCCAGAAAGATCTTGGGATTCAGTAAGTATGGATTTTGGTTTAGGACTGCCAAAAACTCAAAAGGGCTACGAATCTATTTTTATGGTTGTAGACAGGTTTTCTAAAATGGCTCACTTCATTCATTGCACTAAACTAGTTATGCTACTCATATAGCTAGCTTGTTCTTTAAGGAAGTTGTAAGGCTACATGGAGTGCCCAAAAGCATTGTTTATTAAAGAGACAATAGATTTTTGGGACACTTTTGGAGAAGATTATGGAAAAGCTTGGAACTGAGCTGAGTTTTAGTTTGGCAAATCACCCACAGATGAATGGTTAAACTAAAGTAGTGAATAGGAGTTTGGGTAGTATTCTACACAATCTTATTGGTAATCACCATAAACAGTGGGATCAAATTTTGGCACAAGCTAAACTTGCCTACAATGACTCTCCCAATAGGAGTACATGTCAAATCGCTTTTCAAATCTTATATGGTATGCATCCGAGGGGAGTACATGAACTTAGAAAATTGGGAAGAACAAAGTAGAGAAGTGTAGTAGGTGAATATTTTGCCACAACCATACAGGAAATTCATGAGCAAGTTAAGCAAAACTTTAGGAAAGCAACCTTAAATATAAAAATAGAGAAAATCTTAAAAGGAGAGAGCAAAGTTTTGAAGTAAGAGATCAAGTGCTAACACATTTGAGAAAGGAGAGGTTTCCCACGGGAGAATATAACAAATTGAAGCTGAAAAAGGTTGGTCCTTGCAAGAATTATAAGAAAATTCTAAACAAATGCTAATGATTTGGAATTACCCCTAGGAATTGGTATTTCTCCTATTTTTAACATTGCATATTTATATAAATATCAATCAGAAGAGCAGATGTCAGTAAATGAAGCAGAAAAAAATAGAGAACAATAGAAAAGTCAATGGAAAAAGCAACTACTAGCAGCAAAACCCTTGCAGCCAAAAAGAATTATGGATCAAAAAAAGATTAAGAAAAATCGAGGCAAAGAGTACTTTAAATACTTGGTCAAATGGAAAAACCATCCGATGGTTGATGCAACTTGGATAACTACTACACTCTTACACAAAAGTGGCAAAATTGTTGAAGACCTCATGGACAAGAGCCCATGAATTCTTTGTTCATCGGGAGTATGATGCAAGGGCATCAGTAAAAAGCCCGATTGACCGAAAGGTCAATTTTTTTTAGTAAAGGAGTTGGTTCCTTAATGGGTGGTTTGTTAGATAAGGTTTGTTCTGTAATTTATTAATTTAGGAAAATTGTTATAATCTTGATTAATTTTCCTAAAATGGTTTTTTCCGAACCTATGATTATGGATCTTGACCAAATTTGCAATGTAATCTTTATATTCCTCCTTTTAATCAAAAGTATGTGTACAGTGTGGAGAGCAAGAGTTTTTTCATAACCAGTTCTTCTGCAATCTCTTATATTTAGAACATATATATTATAATTGGCGAGTCATTATCTGACCGAAACTAGACTAAGTTAAAAGTCTGAGCGAATCCCGCCTTAATTCTTTCTACCCCTTCGGAATTTTTAATCCCTTCATCCATCAAGTCGGGCTTGGGTGAGCGGGATCACATGGTAAGGAGTTGAAATTGGGCCATAACGAAAGTTTTGTAATCCAGAGGGTTTTATTAATTCACCCTTGCATTGCGCCAGGCCATTGCAGTCAGGCTTATGTGGCATCGACCTAACACCAAGTTAAAGTGGGCCAACCCAGGGTTTTTATCCCGAAGGTATAAGAATTAAGATTGAATGTTGCAAGCATGCTTACTTGGTATAAGGAATGAGTGGGGTTACGAGACATGACTCACATCTTTGTTGACATGGTGAAGCGTACTAGTGAGTCAACTCGGAAGTCATACAAATTGTGTGTTAAGAAGAAGAGTGGGAACTTGGAAGCCATGGTCAAGAGAACGGTTCTGTGGAGGCATCAAATTTAAACCATAAGAGGTAGCGGAGACGATAGTAGGGTTGCAGTGGTCATGCCATCCAAAAAATATTAGGAAAAGGTGGATTTGCATCACTTTACCTTGGCCTTCCCCCCTTTTTTTGATGGCCCTTTCCCCATCCCCCTCCTCCCCTTTTCTTTCTTCTCCCTCCTTCCCCCTCCTCATTTCGCTCCCCTCTCATCTTTCCCTTACCATTTCCTTCTCATCATATGATTTTTCGTCACATCCACATGGCATAGACCTTTCCTCCATAATTATTCATGAAAGGTTGATAATTTGGTTAATGTCACCCCACAAAAATCTATAAACGTGGCATCAAACAAAATTCATCGTCATGCAGGTGGTTACTACATCTCCTCACACGCTTGTATTTGCAAAGATCCTTTGCCAACTTCTTGGAATCACCTTCAACTCAGAAGAATGATGAACTCCCTTGGAGGTCACACATGAGATATTAATGTAAACATGATGCAACTCATGTGGCAAGGTAAGCGTAGTCATTTTAAATGGGCTCTAATCCTATCTTTGGATTCATTCATGAATGCGTTGTCTTTGAGCATTTGCTATCCTCATCAGTGGGTGGAGAATTGATTTTGGTATATGTCTAGGAATTTAGTTGTGGCATCCAATAGGGTTGTCTTTAGAAGGATCAATGAGGAATTTATTCTCAGGGCCCTGGCTCTTTCGTTGGAAATTGAGAATTTGTGTGTTCAGCACTACTGTTTGTGGGTTTTCTGGCGTAAGGGGCTTTCAGGCTCGCAATGCTCCTTGCCAGACCCTGGTCCTTTTTTTCCAATTGGTGCCAGTCTGCCTTTTTCTCTTCAGCTTGAAGGTAATTTAGAGACCCCTATGTTGGAAACTCGTTGTAGTTAGTGTAAGGGAAGTTTCAAGTTAATTGGTTTCTTTTTTGAGGGCTTGCATTGTAATTTGAGATAATTTTCTTTTGTTTGCCCGTGGAAGTTGATTGCTCAGGAAATGTTTAAAGTATATTTATCGTTTTATCTGTGCCATTAGGGGAATTTTAAGGTTTAAAATGGTCCTCCTAAGAAAAATGTACAACCAAAATAAACTTTATAAGAACCAATAGGATTCAAGCTGGTGATGTCAACCACGGGGGATGATTCACCAATTTTGGAGTAAAAAAGTAAAAAGATAAAAAAATAATAAAATAATAAAACTATTTTTCAACTCGTATTTTCAACTTATATCCCTAAAGTTTTACTCAAATTTCAAGAGGGAGTACTCGTTGGATGCAAAATTTAATTCCTTATCTAAGGAGTACCCATCTTGCATACTTTCGATGGACCCTTCTACAATAAAAATGAGAAATACATGAAAAAATGTGATTGTAATCACATTTTTTCATGTATTTCTCATTTTTCATGTAGCAAGTTCCATCAAAAGTATGCAACACGGGTACTCCTTGGATGAAGAACCAAATTATGCATCCAATGAGTGTTGCCTCTCGAAATTTGAGTAAACCCATAGGGAGATAAGTTTAAAATACGAGTTCAAAAAATATTTTTTCTTTTTTCCCTCTAAAATTTGATGCTGTAATATAATTTTATTTTATTATTTCCACTATTATTTTATAATTTCCTTAGGAGGCCCATTTTAGACCTAAAAATTCTCCTAATGACTGGGCACTGGGAAAGAGGTTCTACTATTCATGTTTTGGATGTGGCACTTTAGTCTCTTTTTTATGCACTAGTCGGTTATTTGTTGCTCTTGGGAGATTTGGGTTGGTTGGGTTAACACAATCTATCCTATGAATATATCATTCAGATGTCCTCCCCTCCCTCAGATTCCTCCTCTGAGGACTATGCTTGTTCCAAATGTTTATCGGCCCATAAGGCCCTGCGAAGGGTTGACGACAACCTCCAAGCAAAACTTTGTCAAATGTATCATGCTTAGGTTGAACAAGAATATCACATTTGGGCAATGCAACAACATATTTAAAGGTTGGGAGAACAGATGGACGCACTCAAGATGATAATGTCAGACCTCTAGTTTACCAAAGATTCTTCCAACATGCAAAATTAGTCTCTGGAACAAACAAACAAGTTGGATATAGATCTTAACATGTTAACTTCTGAATTTGATTAACCAGTATGTAGTTAATTTTTAGTTTTTTGTCCAGGCTGCTTGTATGAAGGCCTCCCCATGATTCAAATTTTGATGTAACTGTGTTGATATATCTATGTAGTAATTCTAATGTAATATTATTGATAGGCAATCTCTAAGTGGTAATGGGTCTATATCTAATTGTCGTCTGATGTAATGTGGATTCTGAATCGATGTACTCCCCAAGTATTTGTTGCGACCAAGTGCATATTCAATCTAAATATTACTCATCTCTGTTTAAAAAAATGTTGTTCAAAAGCTACCATCAATGAAGGAGCTTCGATTGAAGGCTGGGTAGTTTCAAAAGCCACAAGTGTGATTGATCACCATATATTGTATCCATATTGCTTCCTTGCTTAGGGGATAAGGTGAAGACAAACAATAATAGTTGAAGAAGGAATTGGATGAATGGTTGTTATCTGGGCAAAGGCAGTGACGAAGACGATAAGATTAAAGAAGTTAATGTATAAGTGGTGCAGTGAACAATTCCCTTAATGCAAAGCATAAAGAAATTAATTAATTGATTTTGTATGCCCAAAGTATTTCCTTTACGAAAAAGGTAAACATAAAATGTTATGAAGTAATGCTAGCCTCAAGGCTAGCATTGCTTAGCCTCATCAGTCCATTTCCTAAATTTATTTCAAAAAATATATCACTTGCCTTAGTATGAGGCCAAATAAGACCCTAGGATGTGTGATTGGCAAGTTAAAAATGATGCAATATTTGATATGTTAGAAAAAGTGTTTCCATATAATATTAATCAAAACTTTTTATTAAACTTATTGTTCAAACTAAAACTATTACTATTTAGTGTAATATTAATCACTATATATCTATGCCTTCAACAAATATAATAATAAAATTAAAAGGAAGAAAGTTTGATGGTTGTTAATCAATGAGAACAAGATCCATTTCTTGCAAACTAATACTAACATATACCTTACGATTGGTTAAGTCATTAACATTTAGAAATATAATTTAAAAAACATAAACCTATTTTTTTTGTCTCACTTGTAACTTAATAAGAGTGAACACATCTATATTTACTAAGTTCATCACATACATAATCTATATTTATAATATGCTTCTCAAAATAATGAAAAGACTTTTCATAAATAGTATGTATGCAATAAATTTTATATCCTTTTCTATACTTTTAATCATAGATCATGAGGAAGTGGATAAATTTCAACAACCTCAAGAAATTTGATATCCTTTTCTATACTTTTTAATCATAGATCATGAGGAAGTGGATAAAACTCAACAACCTCAAGAAATTTGAAACCCGATTTAAATTAAAGTAAACCATCTAACTCAAAATACAATCAATATATTAAGATTTTTTTTTCGCTATGCTACGCTGCGCAACCCGTGACCTAGACAGCGCCGCCACAGAGACCTCTTCACAGGTTTGCAGCTCCAATGGAGGCCGGCGGGGGTGCCGATCCCTCCCCTCCCTTGCTCGAACTCCTCGCATTCAAGAAGCTCATCGTTGGATCTCTCAAGAGACCACTGTCCGAGACTCAGCACAAATTCGTCAAAAAGCTGGACTGCATCCCAATCGTGGAATTGCCAATTGCAGAAACATGCAGATCAACAGTCAATCTTGCAGATAGAAGGCCCATAGGAGAGTTTACCAGGCTTTGGCCTTCTCAAAAATCCGTTGAAGCTTGGGTGCAGAGGAATTGGATGCCGCTCATATCAGAAGGAATCAAGAGCCACTTTGTAGGAAAATGATTCTATGTATTTGTGTTCGAAAGCTCTGAGGATAAAAATCTCATCTTAAGAAACGACCCATACTTCATGGGGCCTCAGGGTTTATACCTGAACAAATGGACCCCTGATTTCAACCTAGCTCAGGATGTGTCGTCTGCAGTTCCGGTTTGGGTCCGCCTACCTCATCTTCCTTTACATTGCTGGAATAAAAAATCACTGCAAGCTATCGGCAATTCTCTTGGAAGGTATATTGATCAAGCAGTGCGAAAGGATCAGTACTCATGCGCACGAATTTGTGTGGTGGTTGATCTGGAAGTAGGGCTACCAGAGGCAATTAAATTTACTGCAGCAGACTAGACGCACATCCAAGAGTTAGACTACAAGCAATTACCCTTCAAATGTCGGCACTGTCACGGCTACGACCATTTTGCAAGACATTGCAAAAAAAAGGAAGCAGAAGGAGTGAGAAAGTAGAACAATGGACCACAGTGCAAAAAATAGGGACAACAAAACCTAGAAGCAAAGGAATAACAAAGGAAAACAACCCTAGGCCAACAGGGTAGGAACAAAAAAATGGGAACTCCAACCCCATGTCGAAATCAGGATCTCAATATGTAGAGCCTAGTAAGGCTGCAGAAGAGCCAGAAGTAAATAAGGACTACAGTGAACAACCCAAATCCCCTCCTAACGGGAAAGGAATAGAGGAGCAAGGGCAAAACGTGGGAACCCCCGAAGTAGTCCCCTCCCCCTCTTATGCTGACATAGTAAGAAAGAAAGTACATGAATCACCAAGCTCATTGGAGGATGAGACCTTAGAAAGGCCTACCAAAAGAGCAGGAATAAAGTCCCGCAGAGAAGCAAGGGAGGAAGAAGCTGAAAGGCAAAAGACTTAAGGAAGTCAACCCACTATAGAAATGTCAATCGACAGAAGTACAAGGACAAGGCTACCTAAACGAGGAGGCCCAACCACCCCTAACAGTAAGTAATGAAAATCGTCTCTTGAAACTGTAGAGGGTTGGGGAACCCGATGAAAATTGAAGCGGTCAAAGTTCTACTGAAAGAGGAACCAGCAGACATCCTAATGCTCCAAGAGACAAAGATAGAAGGGGAGGTCCTTCTAGAGATCAGCAAAAAGAAATGGCAGAAGAACGCAGGAAAAGCAATAAGCGCAAGAGGCTCTTCCATGGGAATAACAACCCTGTGGAAGGGAGACCAGTTCAGGCTTGTCAACTCCCATAACACACAACACTGGAGCTTCACAGAGCTGAAGCACATAGCAAGTAAGTTAACCATTGCATTATTCAATTTATATGTACCAGTATTGTATTCTGAAAAGAAAGACTATTGGAAAACATTAAATGAGTTTTTGGAACTGAATACCCCAAACAACATAATCATAGCTGGAGATCTAAATCTAGTGATGAATGAAAAAGAAAAGAGAGGGGCGGGACCAACAAGGATCAAATGATCTATGTAGTAGAAGACATGATACAACAATGGGACCTACTGGATTTTAAACCAAGAAAAGGGCTCCACACCTGGACCAATAATAGGACAGGGGAAGATCACATATCCACCAGATTGGACAGGTTCTTGGTTCAAAGCATAATGTTGATGGAAAGGAGGCTAATCTCATCAGCCATTCTTCCCAAGCTTACCTCGGATCACAAACCCATCCGGCTAATGTTAGAGGAGGAAGAAAATCTGGGCACAATCCCTTTTAGATTCAGCCCATTGTGGAATGGAAAGAGTGGCTTTGTAGAAATGGTTCAACTAGCATGGTGCACCTCAGTCAATGGCTCCCCCAATTATGTATGGGAACAAAAATAAAAAATAAAAAAACAAAAAAGGCCCTCAAGGAATGGAGTAAACTCCCATCAAATACTCCCAAAGATCAAAGAATGGAGTCAGTGCAACACCTAGAAAAGCTGCAAAGTGAAATGGATACAATAGATATAACTAAAACAGAGCTAGAAAAGGAGCAAGAAGCCCATTGCAAAACATTTTGCCCCTTCATAAATAAAGAAGAATATTGGTGATTAAAGTCCCAGAGCCTTTCGCAGGAAGTCGAAGATAGAAACACAACATTTTTCCATCGACAATATAGAGCTCGTCTCTCCAGGAATCACATCACAAATATCACCACCTCCGATGGGAGGTCATGCAAAAGAACATATCAAATAAAATCTGTTGTTGCATTACATTTCCACCATCTTTACAGTAAAGAGAATGATGACTGTGAAGAAGACAACAAATAATTCCTAAAGAACATTCCGACGCTGGTCACTAAAGAGGACAATGCAGTATTGTTGAAGCAAACCAATGAAGAAGAAATCAACAAAATTATCTGGTCCATGAATCTAGATAAAGCCCCTGGGCCAGATGGGTTCACCATTCACTTCTACAAGATATGTTGGGACATAATCAAAACAGATCTTATTCGAATGATAAAAGGATTCCTTCAGAAAGCAAAATTGGGTGGCAGCACCAACTCAACATTCCTTGCTTTAATATCGAAAGAGTCAAACCCTGCTTCCTTTGACAGGTTTAGGCCAATCTCTTTATGCCAATTCTTCATACAAAATAATTGCAAAACTCCTTGCAAATAGAATAAAGCCACTGCTAAACAAACTCATATCAGATTCACAAGGAGGCTTCGTCAATGGGAGACACATTCTGGATAACGTAATTCAAGTTCAGGAAACCATGCACTCTAGCAACCTTACAAATGAGAAAGGCATGCTAATCAAGTTAGACATGGCCAATGCATTCGACAGAGTAAAGTTGTCCTTCCTCTATCAAGTTCTACTTTCCTTCAGATTCGACCAAGAGTTTGTCAAATTGATCCAATCTTGTACCATACGTCCTTGGATTGCGCCTTCGGTAAATGGGAGGCCAACTGATTTCTTCCAAGTCACGAGGGGGCTGAGGCAAGGATGCCCTCTTTCTCCATTTCTTTACATTTTAATGGTGGATACGTTGAGCAGAAAGTTGGAGCAGGACATGATAGCAAGAGCTACCCCAGGTTTGAAAATAACTAAGGATCTCAAAGCAATAAATCATGCCCTGTTCATGGATGATTCCCTCATGCTGGGCAGAGCTTCAAACAGAATAACCTCTGCATTCAAAAATACTCTCCAAACCTACTGCAAAGCAACTGGAGCACTAATCAGTGAAAGAAAAAGTGAAATCTATAGTTGGAATGCAGAAGAGGAAGAAACTCAAAAAATAGCTCGCAATTTGGGGTTCAACGGATACTCAAAATGGGACAAAATCAATTATCTTGGACTGCCCTTAACACTGGGCACAAACAGAGACAATCTGTGGGAAGGAATAATAACAAAAATCAAAGGCAAAATCGCTGCATGGGGAGGTCAATGGCTAACTCATGGTGGAAAATTAACTCTGATAAAATCCATTCTTTCATCTCTGCCAATATATCAAGCATCCTACCTCATGGCACCAAAGTCGATTTCAGGGAAAATTAATAGAATCATGAGAGATTTTCTATGGCATGGAGGCAAAGGAAATCAGAACAAATTCCATTTGGTTAAATGGGAGATAGTAAAGAGAACCATGAGAGAAGGCGGCCTTCAAATTCGCGATCCGGACCTCGCCAATACAGCTCTGGGATGCAAGATACTATGGAAGCTCCACAGCGACCCCAATCACCCTGTCAGCAAAACATTGAGGCATAAATATATACCAAATGCAAAACTCAGAAACCTGCAAAACGCATCAAATATATGGCAACTGTGTATCAAAGGATTGTGATTGTTCTCCCAAAATCTGTATCGTATCCCTAGAATGGTAAGCGTGTCAATTTGAGAACAGATCACATAATGGGGTAGTCGCCCTTAGCATCAAATGATAGCCTGCAAGAAACCTGTGAGCTTCTTGAAATCAGAGGAGATAAGACAATATATGATATCTCAAAATGGGACGAAACAGGTTCTGGATTGATTGGAACTTTAATAACATACCAAATCATTTATCACAACAAACATAAACGCTAAAAGAAGAACTTTGTGAAGCAGCTCCGGTGCACAAGACATAAAAAGATAAATGGGGTTGGGGACCTACAGGAGTATACTCCTCAGCCAAAGCTTATGAGTTGTTGCAATCACACAGAGATAGATAACTCCCTACAAGGTTTTGGATGGAGGTATGGGATCCATTGGCGCTACCCAAGGTTAACTTCCTCTTCTGGATATTAATTCAAAAAAAGATTTTGACTGGTGAAAACTTATTGAAAAGGAAAATAGCAGGTCCGAATAGATGCTCACTATGCAAAGAGGCCATGGAAACCATGGATCACCTGTTTGTAGACTGCTCATTTGCAAAAAAAGTTTGGACACTCATACTCCAAGGACTCAAGGTGGCAATCCCCACTAAAATTTCAGTAGTGGACTTATTTTTATCATGGAAAGATCGCTATCCTTTGTCCTCCCTCAACTCCTCAAGGGCCAGAATCTGGATCATCATTCCCAAATTTTTGTGCTAGAAGCTATGGTTAGCTAGAAATGAGCAGATATTCAACAATGTAGTCTGGACACCCAACACGGTAGCAGCAAAAGCAAAAGGCCTTCTCCTGGAAACTTTGAACTGCCAAAAACTCAAAGATGACTCTTCGGTGCAGCAGGAGGAAAAGAGTTGGCTTGGAACCCTTGCATTAACCCAAAAAATCCACAGTATTGGAAAACCCCAACTCAATCCTGAGTGGAGGCTAAGAGATAAGGACGAAATATTTCAAAGTTGGTGGAGGCAGCAAGGAATAACTAAAGTATTCTTTGATGGTGCCTCAAAAGGGAACCCTGGGATAGCGGGAGCTGGAGGACTCATATACTCTTCTGACGGAAGCACCAAAGAAACCTTTTGTTGGGGACTAGGACATCAATCCAACAACCAAGCAGAAATCCTGAGCCTGACAAAAGCATGTCAAATAGCTAAAGAAAGAGGACATCGGGAGCTGCAAGCATTCAACGATTCAGAAATCCTGATCAAAATGATACATTCAAAAGGTCAATTTAATGATGCCGACTTAAATAAGAATCTGCAAAGGCTGAGATATATCCTACAAGACTTCACTTCCTTTAAATGCTACCATATTCTCATAGAATCAAATAAAGAAGAGGACTATTATGCTAATAAAGGATGTATTTTGAGCCAAGGAGACCTCAGCATGAATGAGGGAGAACTAGAAAAAATTTGCATCCCATGAAAAAGACATTAGCTTGTAACAGGAAAATGTAAAAGTCGCACACTGAAGATTGTAAGGCTTCGGCCATTTGGAGCTCTTTATTAATAAAAATCCATACCCGTTTCAGTTTAAAATAAAAATAAAAAAATAAAATCAATATATTAAATAATCGATTGAACATACAAACGTTATCTCTTCAAGGCTGAGAGGAAACCAAAATGAAGATAAGTAAAAATACCAAACAAATTGAGAATAAAAATGGTCTAAACTTGTATTTCCAATCTAATGCGAATAATATTTTAATATTTTAATAAGGTATAAGAAAAAAAATTAAGAAATTCAATTAAATAATAAATGATTCAATTAGCATAATAAATGAGTCGTAGAAATTATGAGACTCCTAACTTTAAACAAACTTATATTCATCTTAACTTTGGATCTATCAGGTGTCGAGAGTTAACAAATCTCTTGAGGTGCAAACCTTTCCTCAAGTTTTGCTCTAAAAAAATAGGTTTGCACCTTGAGGGATTATATCCCTCTCTGTGCTTGATATATCCAGAGTTAAGATGGATGTACGTTGATGATTTAATATAAAAGTTTTTAAAACTTAATACACATATAGGTTATAGTATTTTTAACCTTAAACATGTGATTGGTTGAATTCTTCATGAATCACAACCCTGTCATTAATATTATAATTGAATATAAGGGTTTTAAAAACTCAATACACATATAGATTATAGTGTTTTTTACCTGAAACACGCGGTTGGTTGAATTCTTCATGGATCACAACCCTAACCCTAAAATTATAATTTAATATATGGGTTTTAAAAACTCAACACACACATAGGTTGTAGTGCTTTTTACTTGAAACATGTGGTTGGTTGAATTCTTCATGGATCACAACCCTTACCCTAAAATTATATGTTAATATAAGGGTTTTAAAAACTCAATACACTCGCCAATCGGGGTACGAGCCAGGCTAGAGAGTATTGTGGGATATGGGTCATAGTAATGGTAATTATTTTCATAAAGGAAGGGGGTGGCATGGCCACCCCCACACATGTAAAATCATGCAAGGAATTATTACAAGTGAGGGTGGAGGCATTTGACTGTGATTGAGGTTGAAGGTGTTGTGGTTATAGTATGTGGAGGTAAGCCGAGAGGAAATTGCAGGATACTCCTTGCAGGTAATTCGGGGAAGAGGAGGTGGATTGCATTTCTAGCAAGAGGTGAGCTCAAGGCTTTGCTCCAGGCTCGCATTCATGCATCCTCTTCTCTATGCATCTGCGCCAAAAAGTTTGTCCAAGTTGGACCATTCCTTCATATAATGTCCTCAATGATATGCATGTCTTAATTGGTTATGGATGGTGGGTATTGGTGTCCTTGTCTAGTTACGAGACGAATCTGGCCAAACAGTGGTTTGGTGGCATTTTGGTTCCTTCACAACTCCCCATCTCAGGGATTGGTCGAATTATGGTTGCCCCTTTGTCTAAATTCTCAAGCCCCCTCTTCCCTAGGGTAGGGGGTCTAGAATCATTTGTGTTTTTGCTTCTGCTGTAATTGCTTGGAGTCAGGGCACAAGGGGGGCTTTGGAGCACCAGGGAGGGTTTGGGTATTACCATCCATAGTCTCTTTGCTTTGGATAAATTTGATACAAAGCTAACGAACCCAGGGTCTATGGTAACCGATATGCCTGGGATATTGACTGTAGTCAGAAAGGGATAAGGTTCTTTCGCCAATCATGCATGCAGTCTTGTGATTGTCATAGTACAAGAGAGGACATGGGTCAGGGTCATAATCTGCATGGATTGGCTATTAGTGTCCTTGAGTCAAGTCAGGAGGGGATTTTATGGACTTGGCCATACAAAAATTTCGAGGATTTCATCATCCTCCAAAGTCATCCCATGTCCTCCTCCCAACATGGGTCAGTGGATCTCAGGCCCTCTTCACTAAAGTATTCAGGCAAACCCTTAACAAAAATTTGAGTGCAGGTATGGTGAGATCGTCTTCTTTGCATAACAGTGGTTTGGGTGTAGGTCGGGGGCATGGTCGTGACTATGGTTGTGCTCATACTAGACCCACCAGGGGTCGTGGTCATGAGAGCTTTCTACATCTAGGCAATTCGATAGCTAATGCATATAGAATGGGCACCCATCCACAACCCCGCCATGCCATCAGTGAATGGGAGGCAGATATTTGTGTTGTGATGTATCCCAACGAGTGGGATGTTAAGAAAATTATATATAACAAAGCAATGGAACACATAAAATATTACAGAAATATAAACACAAAAAACGCATAAAATAAGAGAGACACAGATATACGTGGTTCACCCAGTTTGGGCTACATCTACGGAGAAACAACCAGCCCTTCTTTTTATATTATCTAGCAAACTAAAGAGATACAACCTAAAACAGAGCCGCTGTAATTCCCTCTTCGCTCTCAATCTCCTCTCTCTTCCTCACTTAAAATACAGATCTACATAGACGCAATACAATTCCCTCATATATAGCGAGGGGTTTCCTTCTAGGGAAAAAAACCCTAAATTAAACATAACTTCTACTGTCAGATCTCCGCCTAATGAACGACCCATATTGACTACGAAATTACAA
>APFE030460998.1:48426-58933 GCA_000404065.3 Pinus taeda
AAAAAAAAAAAAAAAAAGAGGATTCAAGATGATGATGTCAACCACGGGGGATGATTCACCAATTTTGGAGTAAAAAAGTAAAAAGATAAAAAAAATAATAAAATAATAAAACTACTTTTTCAACTCATATTTCAACTTATATCCCTAAAGTTTTACTCAAATTTCAAGAAAGAGTACTTGTTGGATGCAAAATTTAATTCCTCATCCAAGGAGTACCCATGTTTCATACTTTCGATGGACTCTTCTACATGAAAAATGAGAAATACATGAAAAAACGTGATTGCAATAACATTTTCTTCATATAATTCTCATTTTTCGTCTAGCAAGGTCCCTCAAAAATATGCAACATGGGTACTCCTTGGATGAGAAACCAAATTCTGCATCCAACTAATGTTGTCTCTCGAAATTTGAGTAAACCCATAGGGAGATAAGTTAAAAATACGAGTTGATTTTTTTTTTCTTTTTTTTTTCCTTCTAAAATTTGATGATGTAATATAATCTTATTTTATTATTTCCACTATTATTTTATAATTTTCTTAGAAGGCCCATTTTAGACCTCAAAATTCCCCTAATGAGTGGGCACTGGGAAAGAGGTTCTACTATTCATGCATTGGATGTGGCACTTTGGTCTCTTTTTTATGCACTAGTCGGTTATTTGTTGCTCTTAGCAGATCTGGGTTGGCTAGGTTTACACAATCTCTCTTGTGAATATATCAATCATATTTCCTCCGCTCCCTCGGATTCCTCCTTTGAGGACTATGCTTGTTCCAAATGTTTATCGACCCTTGAGGCCCTGCAAAGGGCTCGCGATAACCTCCAAGCAAAACTTTGTTAAATTATCATGCTTAGGTGGAACAAGAACATCACATTTTGGTAATGCTTGAGTCTGATAGTTAAAGAATAATACCATGGGAGAAGCTGTGGGTTGTCAAAACCATGGTTATGAAAAGTTGGATTTCTATAGTTTAACTTATTTAACTTCATGATTATATAGTTAAAATTGAGATTATTAAATAGGTTACATTAAAAAATAATACTATGGGAAAAAGTTGGAGCCCCATAATTTAATTTATTTAACTTTATAATTATATAGTTAAAATGATAATTATTAACTTTATTTATTTATTTATCTTAAATTTTAATTATGCAAAGATTTGTGCCTCTTATTTAAACCATGGGTTATCAAAACCATCTATGGGTTGTCAAAACTTGGAATCCGATAGTTAAAAGAAGTATACCATCGGTAGTCAAAACAATGAGAAAATCCATAGGTTGTTAAAAGTTGTATTTCTGTAGTTTAATTTGACCAAGAAAAAGTGTTTACATAACATAACATGACAATACAACATCTCTTCCATATTGGGCTAGAGAGCGCCTCTTAGCGCAATTGCTCCCCAGTTTTCTGTCTACGGTTTGGGCATAGACTTAATCAAATTCCTAATGACTTTTGTCCAAAAAAAAACAGGGGATTAGAAACCATGTGCTCAGAACTAATGGTTAAAACCATGAGCTAAAACCATCGGCTTTTCTCAAATTCATCGGCTTATTCCCCTCTAAAACACCTACAATGTTATTCACCTCCTTTCATAGGAAGACGATACGCATATGATGGTGTTTAATTCTCACCTAAATTCATGATCATGACATGTTGGTAAAGGTGATACCTTATTTCAAGTGCTATCATGGCCTAGACACTCCTAAAATAATTCTTCTTTCTAATTTTGTGTGCAAGTCGTTTCCATTCTTCGTATCTCCATTATTCTGAGTATAATTCCCCTTATTCGCAACTGCTACAATACAATACTAGAAAATTCAATGTGGTTGTTGATTGTTTACCCTACTAAAATAGGTTTTACAGCCCTAAAATGATGACAAATTAGAGTTGAAATAAATTCTCTTAACTTTTCATTCATACTTAAATATCAAAATAGGTTAGGGCCAACCTCTCAAAATTATGAATACGGTTATCACAAAATATATCACCTTAGTTGAAAGCTCTCACAAGTTGTATAGAATTGTGGAACATTAGAAGGTTTGCCACTATCACCTTACCAACAACTTCCCTTGATTTAGTGAAGGACAAGTCCAACATAAGGGAGACTTCCCTAATAGGGCTTATGGTTCATAAAGAAAGATATAATCAATTATAAATTCTCCTAAGTAGCTACTCGGTTCACCATCAATGAAATATATTAAGCGAGTTATGAAATAGGTGGTCACTCAAGGCAAATTCTAGATTTGAGTTTAATGTGATTTTAGCTCTATTTAGAGGGTTGATCAAGTTATTATCAAATGCAAAATTATCTCCAAACAATGCAAATATGAAAATTTCTATTGGTCGTAAAAATTACAATTTAGGTGAAAATTATAGCAGAAAACAAGTTACAACAATAATATATTTTAGCGCCTTGAATAAGTTATAAAATGGTAAATTTTGGGGCTAAACAATGGATAGATATAGTATTTATCCAACTTGTAAAATATGAAAATTAAGAGGTGTGTAACAACCAAGAATATGAAGACATCCAACCCAAATATGTCTCTAATATAAATTAGTAATACTATTTATGATAATACATCTAGGGTTTGTTATGGATGAAAATGTATATATGTTATAAAAAACCCTAAGTTTGCTCCAAAACATAAATAAAATTTTGATATATAAAATTATGATTGACTAATAAAATTTGGATTTATAAAATTATGATTGACTATAACGAATAAAACCACTGCCTACTATTGTAATAGGGCATATGGGGTCAACTAAGAACTCTTTTGATAGGATGTAAGTACATGTAGGGTGATATCTAGGATTGTCCACTACAAACACTTGAAGATCCCCCTAGTGCCTTATATCTTCAAGATAATTTAAGTGAAGATACTCCACTAGTACTCTTCCAAGACCTTTGAAGAAGTGGCGTGTTCAAGAAAAATCTGAAGAGAATGCACCACTATAATTAGAAAAGTACAATAATAGTTATCATTTGCAAACTAAATCCAATAATATTAAGTGAGACAATCTATATAAGAATTTTTTTCATCTTCAAAACCCTAGCCATGAGCATTAGTAAAAAACTTAATGCAAAAGTAGAAGAAAAAATGTAAAATAGACAAGTGGTTGATTTTTAAATTGCCATGGATATTCCACAAGACAATTTGTCACAATAAATCTGATAATATTATATTAAAATTTTGAAATTATACACAGTTATTACTGCTTTATTAGATTTCTGGATCCGTAGATTTACTGTTAATAGTTCATGCATGCAAATGGAAAAATATGTAGAAAATAGATAATGGAAAAATAAAATATCACACACACATATAACAAAACATATGCTTTCGGAAATCCTTTTGGGAGAAAACCTAGCTGGAAGGTGAGGTTTCTCTGCTCTCTTTCTCTGTCTGTAAATATGAATGCAAATACAAAGAAGTATAGCTTGTGGCCCGTGGGATGCTACAATGCACAAATCCTCTTTGTGTTCTCTAACTACTATCCCTCTAGGCTATTTTTACTCAACTATGGAATAAATGAACTCGAAAGAATGATATCCCTTTTCCTCTTAGTGGCCTAGTTATAACACAACCCAACCTCCTACTAGTGATTAGGTTTGACTACATCAAGTCTTAAACATAGTTACAATATTGGCTCTTCTAGAATCTCCTACATCATAATCAAGTGGCTAGCCCCTTTTTCATGAATAATGGGGGCTGACGTGGCATCCTCTCAAATCGTGGTGGTGAAAATAGGAAGGTCAACTTACGAGTGGCATAACTTCCAGACGTGGAGTCCGAATAATGTGATTCTTGCATCGTTGGAAAGATATTCGTGTGTAAAATATCATTAAAAGGTGAAATGTTGAAGTAGTAAAGTTTTACCCCCAAAAGACATTGTTTGATTCCTCAAAATGCTCCCTGAAGATTTCAGACCCTGTTTTTCCAAACTGGGTCTCGCCTATAAAAATGGTCATGTGAGTTGATTCCTCTACTTTTTCCACTCCGAAAGCTTCTAAGTGGATTAAAAATAATATAATGATCCAATTTGGATTAGTGATCGTTCTCATAAGTCCTAAAAATCATTACAAATAAGAAGTGTGTCTCTTATTTATATGAGAAATCTAACACCCTTCTCAATAAAATAATTTTTTTCCTAGCACAAACCCCAAGAAAATATAAAAAAAGTCTTTATCTCTTTACAATCCCTAGAGATAAGGCCATAATACATCAAATATCCATGATTCAAGAGTGGATGAGTTAAAATACCCCCAAAAATGTTCACAAAATAAAGTAAAAGTACTTGAATGTTATGACATCTTCCATAAATGCATGCTCAAAACCACATGTGTGGAATGTGGTCTCCCAAGAGTAGATGGCCCACTCAAATGATATCCAAAAGGAATGTGTAGGGGCTCCAAAGTGAAAAATTCTCTCCAAATGGTGCAACATTTAATCCTCCAAGTGCAACATCCTCCTCAAAAGGTGGCACCTCCTCTACCAAGGGATGCAATGACCTCAAAAGTAGCCCAATTTCCTCCAAAACAAGTGGAAAATCCTCCTTCAAGTTAAGTAGCCTCTCAATTCTCTCCAAAGGGACAAAAATCAATCCAAATCATATCCATGCTATGTACATTTTCCAAAGTGAAAGTGACCCAAATGTAGACATCAATCTAGAGGCATGTGCACAAGTCCAATGCAACATAAAAAGGGAGTCATGTCAAATGTAAATGCAATTAGGTTGATCACATTAAGCATCATCTTCTAACTTTACAACTCAACTAATAAAAATCATACAATATTCCAAGTTCAGGTATGGTGGGGGCATCATTAACCCTCATTACATTTGTCAACACCCAAGAAGAGAAGTGGCTCTAGAGAAATCCCATCAAGAAGTTGGTGTAGTGATAGATGGCATGGTTTTATGGTTTTGGGATTTATCGTAATGAATTGTATTACATAGTTATGTTACATTTCTTAAGATATTCGATCACATGAATGACTTGGTTGAGGGAGCGCTTATGCATTGAGTTACCCTTTCCTTGACATTTTTTCTTACTACCCCTTTACGTGCCATTTTTATTTTTATTTTTTGGCTTGTTTTTTCGTAACTCCATTTAATTGAATCCCCTTTTTTTTTATGTATATGCATTTCATCACATGAGATTTGGGATAATTTTACTTAGTCCCATTTAGGTATACATTTCAATGCATAAGACTTGAGGTAATGGCCTCAGTGTCAGGGGGAATTACTCAAAATTTGCTTTCACTGACATTTCCTTAATATCTCTTTCAATTTCTTTTCACCTTTTTGACCTTTACATCTTGCTCTTTCCTTCTTCTTTTTTAAAATTAATTGCATCAACCTCAAGCTTTAGCTCCTCCTCATAGAACTATTTAGCATGGACCTTTAGATGGTATGGTTTTGTGAGATAAATTCATGAATTGTGTTGCATGGTCATGCTAGGTTGCTTAAGATATTTGTTTACATGGGTGCGTTTGTTGAGGGAATGCTTAGGCATTGAGTTTCCCTTTCCTAGACATTGTTTATTACTAACCATTTACTTGCCTTTTTTTTCTTCCTTTTGTTTTTGTTTTTGTTTTTGTTTTTGTTTTCGTTGTTGTTGTTGTCCCTCTTTTTTTTCAATGAGTCCCTATTTTTATGTATATGCATTTCATTACATAGGACTTGGAGTAATGGCCTCATAGCAAGGGGGCATTGCTCAAGATTTGGTTTGGATTTGGATATTTCCTTACTATCTCTTCATTTTTCTTTTGCATTTTGACTTTCACATATTGCAATATTCCTTTCTTTTATTTAGATGCATCAACCTTGAGCTTATAGCTCCTCGAGGAACTATGAAGCATGAACCTTTTTGTGACATATGACAACCAATCATGAGTGGGATAATGGAAATTATGAAAGATTTAAAATGTTGAGTATGGATTGGGATATGGGTATGCTACATCTTTCAAAGCCCCTAGTGGTACATCTCAACCCAAGAGTGAAAAAACTTATCTAGAAGATGATGATGACTGTCAAGGTGAAACATGGAAAAATTCACAAATTTAGGACATCGTGATCCATTATCTACCGACTCAACCAATTATCACTACTTCATGTCTAATACACAAGACATTAACACTTAATATGAAATAATGAACAAATGTATCTCATGGATGTCAAGCACTATAATCATCAATGTAACATGAGAAAAATGTGGGAAGCATCATTCATCAACTTTCTATGCAGAACCATGGATGCCATTTGTGGAACTAATGTATGTGATTAGAATTGCAGGAGAAAATCTCCTCTAGATAATCCTAGATGTCAAGGGGTAACAAATATAAGCAGGGTTGACATTAAAATTATGAATATACAAGTAGAGCTGACCTTACACTTTTTAAGTTTACGGCAATGACTACTTTGCTTATCCTTTTTAGTCTTAAAGTGCCACATATTCATGTCAAGCAAGGTGATTCTCCTCATGTTGCCCGGTTTGACCTAAACCAAGTGAGTCATCACTTGATTAGGGTGCTAAAGAAGACCATGTGTATCTTTCACGTTAGCCTAAAAATGATTTGTAATAGATGAGAAAATGTTAGAGTAAGTCCCTTTTGCTAAGCATTTATCTCCCCTTCCAAAATAAAACATGATTTTATACAAAAAATCACAAGGCAATTCAAAAGCTAATTTGAAAACAAATCAAATATAAGGGTGTCACTCCCTATTCAACTCTTAAATCATCCATCATGAGAACACCCTGAATGAGGTTAATATTAGACTTGAAAACAACTGAATAGGGGATTGAAGCAACAAAATTTCTTCATAAAGCAAGGTAGAATTTGTTGGTTTAGAACCCCCTCTCTCTAGATTAAAAGAATGGGAACTATGGATGGGTATACAAGAATAGCAATACATTTCACCCAACGGTTGATATCAAAAGGACATAAATTATTAGAAAATGAACCTTACATGACAATTTAATTATACAATCCATATTCTCCTAAGTCTGTCTACTTGAATGTTGCACCTAAAATAGATTCCATGAAAGGAATCTTTTCAATTTCAAAAATGAAATTATAGTATTGTATGTCCCCTTAGTTTTTATTTCGAAGTGCCTGAACAAAAAACTGTGTGAGGTTGATCTACAATTTCCGCAAAGCTCCTTTATTCATAACCATTTCAGATTTGTCTTCATCGATCTCAACCTCACAAGTTTCATGACCAAAACCTTTTACAAATTTCTCCTCTTTAACCGACACTAATCATAATTAAATCCCTAAAGAAAAATGGATATTCCCCCTTCCAAATACACAAGATGTTCCAAGAAGCCTGGTACCCTCCCTCAAAGCAACTTCTGATCCTCCCTTCTCGAGCTCTGGTTTCGCTTTTGTGACCTTTGTGGTGATTACAACACTAATTTCGGCCTCCAATGATAATGATTACATGCCCTAATTTTGGCCTTATTTGAGCAATCTAGTACAATGAATTTGGAACTGATATATTGATAGAATTTGGCTAATATTTCATTAAAGGTGGTCTTGATTTGTTGGAACATTTTGATGTATCTTTGATAGACAAAAATTCCCTCTCGTAAGGAAATAATTTTGGGTTTTCCCCTTGTGGGTTTTGCCCTGGGTGTGAGCCTAATTTTGGTGTCTCGTGTCTCTTGTTTATTATCTATTGTTCATTGTCTACTGTGATCTCTATTTATTCCTCTTGTTGAAGAATTAATGGTTGAATTTTTTCATTTATAACTACTTGTTGATTAAAGTATAAAGAAGGAATTGTTTACATCAATAAAATTAGTTATCAATAATCACATCTCTAAAATATTAGCCAAGAATAACATTAAAAATATTTTCAAACCATACAAGACTTCAAAACAATTATTTAAATCTCCCAAAGACCAATCTGAGCCATTGTCGGTCCCTAGGGTTTATAAAATCTCATGCTCATGCATAAATTCTTATATAGGCCAAAGTGTTACATTTGTAAAAGCCCAACTAAATATACATATAGTTGATACTACTCATAATAATTTTTCAAAATATGCCCTTGATAAGCACTCCTATAATTCTAAACACCTTATATGCTTTAACCAAGCAAAAATCATTGCATGCGCCCCCTTCTATTCCACTTGACTAATTTGGGAAGCCCTCAAAATCGAAAATCACACAAATAACTTTAATAAAAAATATGGCTACAAGTTAAGCCAATCTTCGAATCATCTCATTCAAAGCCTTAATCATTGATCTTCCCCTCCTAACCCTCCACCTCTTTATTTTCTAATTATTTTCTTAATTGATTCCTTCACCCCCCACCCCCACACTTACAACATTGATGTTTTTCAACCTTGATTTCCTTCCTTATGGTTATCTTGTTCTTATGTACTTATTTGTCTTATTTATTTTAACCCCCTTAATCGCTTAATCTCTTCTCCCTCATATTTTATCTTCTCTGATACCTTCCTTCTTAATTCTTTTTAAATTTCCTTTCATAAAATGTAATAACATAATCATTTTATCTATTATCTATTCTTGATTTATTTCCTCCTTGAGCCCTCCTTTCCCTATCAAATTAATAGAAAAAAAAAATTGCTAGTAAACCCCCTCCCAACTTTCCTCTTTTTGGTGATCTACCTTTTTTAATCTTTTATAATTTCTTTACTTACTGTAAATTATTAATTTTATTAATCTATCCAACCAATTTATTATAATTTATTAATTAACATTTTTAATTTGATCGATAATAATTTATTTTTTCTAATTTTCTTAGTCAAATTTTAGTAACCTAACATTCCTCTTGCCTCACGCGCATCTATATTGACCTAGTTGCACTCTTTTCTAATTATCTTGCTTTATGTGGTCCTTAAGGATGGGTGGAGTGTCCACTTGAAACATTGGACAAATCAACCTCAAGCACAGTAAAGATATCCAAAAAAACATTTACGACTAAGAAACCAAAAAAATCAACCAAGAACATGAAACACATGATCCGTGATAGACGACCACTATGCTTATCAATCCTCAAGCAAAGGCATGGAAAATCATCACAAGAGGGACTAGCCCAAAGAGAAAAAAAAATGTGAATTGTGTATACGTACTCCCTAAACATCTATCCTAAACACAAAAAAGTATGAAGTGTGTAACTGTAGTCGCTCAAAATCCTTGCAAGTTGCAAATTATCCCTGAAAAGCACTTTTACCACTCATATGCATATGAGTGGCAACAATGACCATACTTGGTTGTTGGCTTCATGTTACCTGTTATTACAAATTTGTTTAAGACATGCAAAAAGGGCCAGATCCTCCTTGAGATTGAGGTTCTAGGAGGTTGAAATCATGTAGGTTTCGAGGAAGAAGCAATGTCTCCAATGTTTTTGATTCGAGTGTAGATATATTAGAATAGGATCAAGTTCAAACCATGAACATCAACACCATACAATTTCGCTTAATCATATTAAAACTTATAATCATTTATGCATGGTCTCTGAAAATAATGTGAACATTGGCAACAAAATGCCTCTTTTAAAGAGGTTGGAGAGACTTAGACAAGAATTATATCAACATGATTGATCCCTTTGAAGTGACACCAAAAATTCTTGAAGGTTTGTATGTTTCATTTTTGGATAATGATAGTATATATGTCTCAATAGCTATTTTCACTGACAAATTATGTGCATTATAATAATGTAGAAAATAAAAACAATTAAACAATTCCTATATTTTTGTGTAAGGTAAGCATGTTATTTGATTAGTGGGGAGCTACGAACCTCAAATCCACAATATCATAGTAAATTTGAATTTAACATGGGGGTCATGGAATTGATCCAACGCATACACATGATGAAGGCTTTATGTTCCACGGATTTTGTGCATAATTTTGAATGCAAACAAATGGAGAAGTTCACTACCTTATGAGCCAAAAATATTGTTGTCTTTTGGTTTTGGTTATGTTATGAACATATAGTCAATACTAATCATAATTAAATCCCTTAAAAACAACAGATATTCTCCCTTCCAAGTCAACAAGGCGTTCCAAGCAACCTAGTACCCTCCCTCAAAGCAACCTCTGACCCTCCCCCCTCGAGCTCTCGTTTCGCTTCTATGTCGTCTTTGTGGTAACTACAACACTATTTTTAGCCTCCAATAACGGTTATTACGGGCCCTAATTTCGTCCTTATTGAGCAATCTAATATAGTGAATTTGGAGTTGATATATTGATAGAATTTGTCTAATATTTCATTAAAGGCAGTTTGGATTTGTTGGAAAATTTTGATGTAACTTTGATACAAAATCTCTCTCTCATAAGGAAATAATTTTGGGTTTTACCCTTGTGGGTTTTTCCCTGGTTGTGAGCCTAATCTTGGTGTCTCTTTTCTCTTATTTATTGTTTATTGTTCATTGTCTAATGTGATCTCTATTTACTGCTCTTGTCGAAGAACTAATAGTTGAAGCTTTTCATGTGTAGCTACTTGCTGATTAAAGTATTAAGAGCGCACTGTTTG